>VWZZ01004987.1:9309-33223 GCA_013399095.1 Psophia crepitans | reverse complement strand
TGTGGCAAGCTGGGGGTCAGCCTTTTGTCACAGATAACTAGCAACAGGACAAGGGATAACGGCTGCAAGTTGTGCCAGGGAAGGTTCAGGTTGGAGATGAGGAGAAATTTCTTCTCTGAAAGGGTGGTCGGGCGTTGGAACAGGTTGCCCAGGGAGGTGGTGGAGTCACCGTCCCTGCGGGTGTTTAAGGAAAGGTTGGATGTGGTACTTAAGGACATGGTTTAGTGGTTAATAGGTGGAGGGGGGATGGTTGGACTAGATGATCCTTGAGGTCTCTTCCAACCTTAATGAATCCATGATTCTATACTATTAAGAGAAAAGTAATATGTAAAGATAAAGTTAGAAAACCACACAGGTATGTTGGTTTAAATTTTAGCTAATCTGTTTGAGTTCAAATGGAATTAATGTTAACTAAATAATTGCTAACTAACAAATCCCTCTAACCTAGACTCCTGTGAGGGTGTAACCCAGCCTCTAGGTTTTGTGTAGTATAACTGTGGGCTGGAAAGGAAATTTGGCAACTTCTAACAGGCATGAAGTTAGCAAGCTAACTTAGTTCGCTATGTACTGAAGTGGAAAAAAATTACCTGTACAATCAGAGAGAGCTGTGCATTGGGTTAGGAAGCGAACTCATAGTGAAATCCCACTGTTGTATAAAACCAGACAGTGTAATGTCTTGGACACTGTCATGGGAGATGAAAATGGTTCAGGTCCTGGGGAAACATTCAATGTGATCATACAGAAAGTTTTTTCTGGTCACTACTGCAACATAGATGTTTTGGTCACACGTAGCCTAGCTTTTTGATAGACCTTCAGTGATATTAAGGGAGTTACTCTACATTTATTCTGTTGCAACATAAGTCATATAAAGGGTTTTACATACTACTTTCCCAAACATAATTTTTTCCAGCAGGAGGGATTCAGCTCATTCTCCTCCAAAGAGAACACCATTTCAACACTTCCAATGTGTTTCACTGAGTGCATTGTGGTTTGCCTTGGAAATCTGCACAATGGTCCACAGTTTTAAAAGCAACAAAAATACAAATAACATTTTGTATTTTCCATTATTTTCCATGGTCATTCTCAACAATATGTTTTACTGAGTCCCAAGGTACGATTTCCTGGCATAAACACAGAGGTTTGTTTAAGAATCAGTTTTAGACTAGTCTTATTGGGCAATATGTCCAGTATAAGGAGGACAGATGTTATGACCTCAGATTTGGAATGCCAGCACATAACAACTTTGTCTAGACCTGTATCACCAGTGTCAGACAGACAGTTGATAGCCAAGTGTGACTTACAGAGGGCTTTCATTTAGGCTGCCAAGTAATTTCCAGATCCTTCTACCATAGCTGCCAGGTTGTCTTTCTCTGCTGAGGTGAGTCAGCATAAATCAATGCCAAAGCAAAAAACAAGTTCTCGGGAATTGTATTTTTTAGGACAACTGACCCGGGAAGAACAGAATAACAAATACAAGTTCTAGTTGGCAGACGGATTTGAGTTTAAAAGAAAACCGAAACCAAAACCAATTTTCCCAAATAGTTAGAAAACACCTGAGGTTTGTTAGTTTGCTTAACAATGCTGGGCATGATCTTGCATCATGACTGAGTATTAATACCTCCTTTCTAATAAAGTAGCAAATCTGAAAACAATTTACCTGTTTCAGGCAGTCTTCAGACATATCTACTTGGAAAGATATAGCTAGCTTTATCTTCCTGTTCTTTAGAAGCTTTCCAATATCTGTTGTTGCTTTTAAAGAAGACTAACATAGAACTAGTTTAACAACCACTCCTTTGTCATAAGATGTCTTTGGCCACGTCTCTTTAGGGAACCATTGTGGACCAGAGAAGCCATCCCATCTAACTAAAGCTCATATGTGAAGGATTGTCCCTGGGAGTGACAGATGTGGTATCACATTTGATTTTGGTGCTATGCTGGCATGTTACTGCTGGGAAGTCACAGACCTTGGCTGTGAAGGAACAGCTGGACCAGCCAAGGCCAGCTCATCACCCCTTCCTAGAACCACCTGCATGCTCAGGTCAGCCTTGTCATCATCTACCTCTGAATTACTCTTATTGCTCTTTCTGACCTTTACTGGCCAAGCTATGTGAATCTTTGCTATATAAAGATTATGATATTTGATTTGTAGGGTCATTACTATTCTACTGGTCAAGTATCTGAAATCCCAGGGGACAGGGAGACCAAAATAATGCCCTATAGCCTTTTTGTTCTACACAGATAATCATAGAATCATAGAAAGGTTAGGGTTGGAAGGGAACTCAAAGATCAGGTAGTTCCAAGCCCCCTGCCATGGGCAGGGACACCCTCCACTAGACCAGGTTGCCCAAAACCCCATCCAACCTGGCCTTGAACACTGCCAGGGATGGGGCCTCTGCAGCTTCTCTGGGCAATGTGTTCCAGTGCCTCACCACCCTCAGAGTAAAGAATTTCTTCCTAATATCTAATCTAAATCCCTCTTCTTTTAGTTTAAACCCATTACCCCTTGTTCTATCACTCCATGTCCTTGCAAAAAGTCCCTCTCCAGCTTTCCTGTAGACGCCCTTTAGGTACTGCTGCTCTTAGTCATAGAAACAGAATCATAGAATTGTTTGGATTAAAAGGGACCTTTAAAAATCATATAGTCCAACACCCCTGCCATGGGCACAGGCACCTTTCTCTGGATAGGGTTGCTCAAAGATCTGCCCAACCTGAGCTTGAATACTTCCAGTGATGGGGCATCTACAAGTTCTCTGTGTAACTTCAAGGTTTCACAACACTCAGAGTGAAGAATTTCTTTCTGATATCTGATCTAAATCTACCCTCTTTCAGTTGAAAACCATTGCCCCTTGTCCTGTCACTACAGTCTTTGGGAAAAAGTGTCTCTCCATCTTTCTTATAAGCCTCCTTTATTGAAAGGCCACAATAAGGTCTTCATAGGGCCACCCTCCCAGGCTTAACCTCATTTGCAATTTTCCTCTCCCTCCTTCTCCTCAGTGGCACAGGAGGGTGCGGAATGGGGATTGCAGTCAGTTGATAACATGCTGTCTCTGCTGTTCCTTCCTCTTCAGGGGGAGAACTCCTCACACTCTTCCCCTGCCCCAGCATGGGGTGCCTCACATGGGAGACAGTCCTTCATGAACATCTCCATCATGAGTTCTTCTGACAGGCTACAGTTCTTCACGAACTGCTCCAATGTATGTCCCTTCCACGGGGTACAGTCCTTCAGGACCACACTGCTCCAGTGTGGACCCCCCACAGGGTCACAAGTCCTGCCAGAAAACCTGCTCCAGCATGGGCTTCTCGCTCCGTGGGTCCACAGCTCCTGCCGGGAACTTGGTCCAGCGCAGGCTTCCCACAGGCTCACAGCCTCCTTCACGTGTCTCCATTGCTTCGGCATGAGGTTCTCCATGGCCTGCAGGTGCATATCTGCTCCACCATCAACCTCCGTGGGCTGCAGCGGGACAGCCTGCCTCACCAAGGAAAGGTGCTCCTCATCAGTGGGGCCAGCCACAACCCAAGTGTTCAGTTTGTTTACCAGCTTGTTCTTGAGTAAGGTGAACCTAGTGTGAGTATATAACTAATTAGGCTTGGACTGCTGCTACAAAGCACAAATATAAAGACATACTATTTCCTCAGTTAAAGGATTAATTAAATCAACTCAGCATGTCCTACAAATGGGGAAAACGAGTGTTATGTGAGATTTTACCAGACCTTAACTTTCACTGCCGAGGAGCCTGCAATTTGTACGTTTCACAGGCCTGCAGGGGCAGTTCCTTAACACAGTCCTGTGCCTTGGCCAGGGCCTTGTTTCTGTTGGTTCTTCCCCATTAGTGGGTAATATATGTGGCAGGGGGATGATTGGACGAGATGATCTTGGAGGTCTCTTCCGAACTTAATGATTCTATGATTCAGAACTAATTTCTTCCATCCTGTCAGGGACTGTGTAATATCGGCCATAGGCAGTTGATCCCTAATTTGTATTTTCATCTCTTTGTTAAAGCCTCAATTGAGAATATCTCAGTTTTGCTTCTTGGCACTGGGTTAGTTACCAATGCACCCTTTGGAAGTAATGCAGCCTTTGTTCCAAGTAATTGGGTGGTTTTTGTTTCTTGACTGATAACTTCCTGGCCAGGTTGTTTTGGTCTTGTAAAACTTTCTGCATAACAGTGGCTCTCACTAATTATTTGAAGTGTGTTGCAGTTTGTGTTGTGCTACAGAGACATTTAGGAGTATCTAGTTGCACTGCATCTCTTTGAGTCCCTCTGTTATCTTTATACCTCCTTTATTGAAACCCAGCTTGAATCACCATATTTTCCCTCCTTTTAAAAACTTCTTTCATTTCCAGAAGTGCAGAAACATATCTTGTACATATTTTCTCTGCAGACAGTTATGCATAAAGCAGAGGAAAAAAGCTCCACAACAATGCAAATAAAAGTACTTATAAATCTTTGAACTGGGAACTTGTGTACTTTTTTTTGGTTTTTTTTTTTTTTTCCCCTGCATATCTTGTCCTGTTAAAAAAATATATATTGCTGGAAACTTCTTATGGAAGAGATCTTGTTTTATTAATTTTCTTTGTGAAAAAGGAGTCAATTTAGATTCATAAAACAAACTACAGGGTGGAGAAAATAATTGGAACTAACAGGATGCCTGCCTACCTTTCCACCTGGTCCCTCAGTGACTATCTTCCATTCTATTTCCCTATACAATCTGTTTTATCCACTTGAAGCTCTTTGCCTCTGGGTATCTGTCATGTCAGGTATTTGGAAAATATCTGGAAAAGTTAAGCATTTCTACATTATCAGAAATAATTAATAATGCATCTGCATGCTTTGGAACTGTATGCGTGATACACAAGCAAACAACAAATTGCAAATTGGCACTACTGTAGCAAGGAATTGCACTCAGGATGTCTCAATTGTATAGTTCTGGTATGCTGACACAAAATATCCCTAAAAAAAGGGTTATTAAATACCTACTTATATGCTGGGAATGAATATTTCTCTCCCCATTATCAATCTCTTTCCTTCTACTTCATTAAATATGTCTCTTACTGCTTTTTGTATCTGATCCACTAAAGCAATTTATTGTGTGATAACAATGTTTGTGCTGGGGCTTTAACCAGATTGCTGTGGTGGTGCTTTGAAAGAGAAACAGATGATCTCAACCATAAAAAAAATCTATAAGGTCATCAGCCATCTATATAAATGTGGCATGTGACTCAGCTGCTGATTGATTAACTCTGCATCATATTGATATATATGCGATGTTACTATTAGTTAGCTGTGTTCTTAGATGATATACAATAACTAACAGTATGTTCTCCACCACTCCTTCATATTTGACTCCATTACTTTGTTTATTGGTTTATTAACTGGGAATACTCTACATGGTACTGTTATCCCCGGATAGTTTATTTAAAGTTGGTTTTATAGCTGTGGCTTCTATAAAGATTTTAATTTCTAAGAGCCCAGGGGTTAATTTTCTTGGGAGGGTGTAAAGAATAGTTAGTCACAGAAGTCTTTCACACACATTACTGTCAATTTCCTAATTCTGTTAAAAATGTTCATTTTATTTATAGAGGCATTTCCTTATAAACAGTCAGGCTCTTTCCTGGTTCAGTCTACACCTGTTGCTTCTTGTTCTTCCACCATGCATGTTTATGAAGAGCCTTCTTGATGCCCCCTACACAGCTGTTAGAGTGAAGCTGGTTGGTCTGCTTGAAGCCACCCCTGCTCCAGACTGAACAAGCCCTACTCCCTCAATGTCTCCTCACAGGGTGAGTGTTCCAGCCTCCAGCCATCACAGTGGCTCTGTGCTGAACTTCCTGTTTATCAATATCTGTTTTGTACTGGGGGATCCAAAACTGGGTGCAGTGTGCTAGCTGTGGTCTTAAGAGTGCTGAGTAGAGAGGGATAATCCCTTCCCTCAGGGTGCTGGCTCTACTCCTGCTAATACAGTCCAGGAAGCTTTGTCCCTCTTTGCTGCCAAGGCACTGCTGGCTCAGGCTCATCTCACTGCCCACCAGAATCCCCAGGGTCTTTTCTATGAGCTGTTCCCCAGCCAGTCAAACCCCAGACTGTATTGTTGCAAGAGACTTTCTTCCATGAGTAAAGATTTGCTTTAGCCTTGCTGAATTTCATGAGGCTCCTCTTGGCCCATCACTCCAGCAGGTCTTGGTCCATCTGGATGCCAGCCCTGCCCTCAAGCATATCAACTGCTTCTACCAGGTTTTTGTCATCTGCCAACTTGCAAGAGTGCACTCCAGTGCCTCCGCCAGGTCATGGGTAAGCATGTTAAACAAGACAGGTCTGGTGATAGACCCTTGAGATTGTCACCAGTCTCCAGTCTCCAGCTAGACTGCATGATCCATACCTTTTGAGCCTGATTGCCCAACCTTTTTTTTTTTTTTTTACCAACCTGGTTGTTCACCTGTCCTTTCTGTAATCTCCTAACTGGGATAATATTGTGCGAGACAGTGTCAAAAGCCCTTCTAAAGAATACCCTGCTTCTCATCCACAAATCCTGTTGTTTCATTGTAGAAAGCATACAATAGGAAAAGAAAGTCTTGCGATTATTGACTGATAAAGACAGAACTGGGTATGTGGAAGCTGTGTTTTTCAGACTTTTAAGTGCACTTTTGGTTGGCAAATGGCTTGGCTTGTTTCAACATACCAGACTAGTTGTTAAGTGCGTAATTCTGTGGTACGTTTCTGTGGGCAGCTCTGTGAGTATGTAAAACCCCTCTGAAATTGGTGGCATTGCCTAGATCTGTAGAGATCTGTTTGTATGGAATGAGGTCTCTGAACGGAGCCTAAATCTGTCACAGTTTCTGGTTTCTCTATGGGCAACTAATGAAATCTCCTTTCTTTTTGCTTCAGCATTGATTTATATTTGGATTTGGGACACCTGTCCTCTTGATGATAAAGAGTATTTGCTCATGCTGTGAATAACTTATTTAACATAAGTAGTATGACAGGAAGAGTAGCACACTTCTAAAATATAATCAGATAAACCAGCTGCAACTTGTTACTCTCAAAACTCCTAATGACAACAAATTTCTTAACTTGGAAATTGTACAGTTTAGTGCAGCCAGTCACTGCTTAATGTGGACATGTATTTTAATAGTCAGGATGACTGCTACCTCTTTCTTTGCCATCAGCTATTTTTACCCAGTCTGAGAGAGCTGTTTAAACTGTTTTCACTTTCTGAGTTTGGGACTGGTTTTTTGTTGTTTTTTTTTTCATTCCACTACAATATGGGAAGAGGAAGATTAATAATATCTGATGGTCTTCAGAATACTTCACTAGTTTCATCTCTTCCTTTACAGTAAATTCAGACTTCTCCACCTCACCTTTCAAGTTCAGCCTAGACTTTCACTAAAGTATTGTTCTCACTTTTTTTTCTCTTGACTCTTTCTTCAGCTCATGATTCCCAGCTGAAACTTTTATTTCATGTGCTTTCTCCATATTTGCCTTTTTGGTATTTTGGTTTTGGTTTGGTTTTTTTTTTTTTTCCCACTCTTCGATTTCTGCCCATGCTCAAAACAATCTCTTCTCCTTCTTTTAACAAGTTGTTCTTTTGTGTGTTACACCCAAACTCAGTACCTCTATCATAAGCCTCAGGTTCAAGCACTACACCTTAACTGTACATTCTCTGAATAATCTTTATTGATAGGGGTCAAATAAATTTTTTTCCCCAGCCTTTAAGATATTTTTATTTAGTGTCATTAATACATTCAAACTACTAGTTAGAAGACCTGGGGAAAATATATAAAAGAAATTGAGAAAATGAAATAATAAGAAAACTGTTAATTGTTTTAAATTTTGAAAATAGCCATATTTTAAAACGTTAAAAGTAAGCCACATGCTGGCTATCTTACTATAATGAGTATTTCTGAAATCTGCAAAGCTGGGTGAATACTAAACCTCTCACATGGACACTTTCCTAAATCTAGTTTTACTGAAGTTTCGTTTGTAAGTAGAAGTAACACTCCAGAGAAACTAGGGACTTCCTTAAATAACAATTTATATGCACATTACTAACAAATACAAAAGCTTGAAAAAACTTTAGATAAATTTTGACCTCTTGGAATTCAGCACATGAACCTGCACATCACACTCTGAGCTAGTATGGCCAAGAACTGCACACTGTTCTATAACCCAGTCATGAGCAACAGACACAACCTTGTGCTATAAGAACAAGTATGTTATGTAAACTCATACATTGACCCGTGATGTAACACTGCACTGTATTTCCAGTCCTACTTTGAAAATTTTGTAGTGAAATACTTTCCATTTTGAGGTAAACTGGGTGTTGTCATCAGTAGTAAAGTATCTTCTTCACTGTGTTCTCTATTTTGAATTTGGAAAGAAAATGATACTTTCAGATACCCTATCTCTTTTCATCACTTCTGTTACTATACCTAAAACATTTGCCCTTGTACTTTTATTTCCGCATCTTAATTTTAGTTAATCAAAGATGCGTGTGCTCATATTTGTTTCAATTATTCATTTTGTCAGTACAAGTGTGCACGCAAATGGAGGTCAAGCTTCAGGCTTTCTGCAAATATAAGCCAAATATTCTGTCATAGAGTAATGTTTGAAATGCTTGATGTTTGGGTCTACCCAGCTTTCCAGCTGCCTGTTGACAATACTTACAAGTTACCTGCCTCTTTTCCTCACTTTTATCCTCAGCTAACTGCAAGATGATTGTTTGTATAGAATAATGACAAAAGCATGCTTCTGTCACAGGGTCAGAAAATCTTGAGTCCAACGTGTACCGCACAGTGCCTTGGCCAAAGTACATCCTGCTGTAATAATAGAGTCAGTGATCTGACAGCTTGTCTCCTGGGCCCATGCAAGGCTCTGAGTGTATGTACAAAGATGTCTTGTGCTTTCACTTTGAAAGTTCCCTAGAGAATTTCCTGGGAGGATTTTTCTTGCCAGGCATTGCTTTTGAAATGTGCAAAGGGACACACAAACAGACAAAAAAAAGTCATTACTGCAGAAATATGTGAAATATGTATTGTGCTCAAAGTTGTTGTATTTCCTGTGCTCACTGGGCAGTATGTACTTTGCAACAAGGAACATAAATAAACCAAATAACTAAAATCCAAGGCAATCAAAACAAGGGTGCAAACATTCAGGTTATGTAAAAGAGGAGTTCTTGTGGAGATAACTCACCTCCTGAATTTGATAGCAAAACATGTCAAACTTGGATACCTAATGAGAGCCACTAAAATTGCAGGTGCTACTGAAAAACCATGTGTAGTCAGAGAATTTCAAACTCTGAATAAAACAATTCCATTCGCTATAGCTCACTTATTATTATCTCCTTGAAGGGTTTCTCTCTCCTGGTATTTGGAAGAACATTTGAGAAGAAAAATCCTTCAAAGTACTTAAAAGAACGAAGAGTAAACCATCTTGTTTCCACTACATTCTTCAACATTCGGCATTCAGTGTTTAGCATTCTTCAAATGTCCTGGATACTGCAGGTTACAGAGGTCTTTTTTTTTTTGTTTCGTTTGCTCGTTCCAATAGCTTTAGGCTCTGAAATCTGACAATTCGAGTCTCAGCAAGTTATCCCTCATTTCTGTGGGATGCTTAATGGCATTGTCTAAGGCTCTTGCATCTGCCTGCCTGAACCTGTGAGGAATTACCAAAATGTAGGACAGAATTAGGTAAGGTCTGAATGCCGTCATCCACTGAAGTTTCATTAACTCTTTACAGCTGGTAAAAAAAAAAAAAAATATTTTCCACAGTGAGTTTGTTTTCTTTTTGAATGAGTGCTACATCAACAGAAAAAGGAAAAAGTTAAGGGAACATTTTAAAAACTGTCTTGAGTGCAAATTTGCACTCACAAATTTGTGAGTGGGTTCTGTTTTTTAACAAAAACATATTAGTGACTGAAGTAAGTGCATATTTCCTAGTCACACCACTTATGTCACATCTTTCCACTTTGCCCATATGTAAATAAATAAACTAGATTTATTCATTCCCTAATCTCTGATTTAATACCAGATTCCTCAACAGGTTTTAGGTAAAGATCTGATTGCAGGCATGAATTAAAAATTCCCAAAGTTCTTCATAGTTGCACTCGCACAAGAAACACCAGATTTTTCTCTACATTGCAGTTAGGACAGGGTTCTCAATATCATAGAATCATAGAATGGTTTGGGTTGGAAGGGACCTTAAAGATCATCTTGTTCCAACCCCCCTGCCATGGGCAAGGACACCCTCCACTAAACCAGGTTGCACAAAGCCCCATCCAACCTGGCCTTGAACACTTCGAGGGAGGGGACATCCACAGCTTCTCTGGGCCACTTCCTTTTTTACCTTTGTCGTAAACAATTTCTCCTTAATGTCTAATCTAAATCTACCCTCCTTCTGTTTAAAACCATTACCTGCTGTCCTATCACTCCATGTCCTTGCAAAAAGTTCCTCTCCAGCTTCCCTGTAGGCCCCTTTTAGATACTGGAAGGCTGGAATTAGGTCTCCCCAGAGCCTTCTCTTCTCCAGGCTGAACAAGCCCAGCTCTCTCAGTTTGTCTTCACAGGAGATGTGCTCCAGCTCTCTGATCAGCTTTGTGGCCTCCTCTGGACTTGCTCCAGCAGCACCATGTCTTTCCTGTACTGGGGACCCCAGAGCTGGATGCAGTACTCCAGGTGGGGTCTCACAAGAGTGGAGCAGAGGGGGAGAATGACCTCCCTCAACCTGCTGGTTACACTTCTTTTGATGCAGCCCAGGACACGGTTGGCTTTCTGGGCTGCCAGTGCACACTACTGACTCATGTTGAGTTTCTCAACAACTGGCACCCCCAAGTCCTTGTCCTCAGGGCTGCTTTCACTGGAAGTGTTCAAGGTCAGGTTGGATGGTGCTTTGAGCAACCTGATCAAGTGAAAGATGTCCATGCCCATGGCGATGGCCTTAGACTGGGTGAACTGTAAACTTTCCCCCCAACCCAAGTCATTCGATGATTCTATGATTACACGGTTCTATGATTCTATGTTTCAAAATCATTCTTTTATTTGTGAGACAGTGTTGTCCTGGAAAAGTAGGTGCATTCAGTTTATGAAAGCTTTTTAAGTCCTGATGCTACAACAAATGCTAAATAATATTTTCAAGAATCCAGATTGTAGCTGCAAACAAACTTTTCAGCGTCTAAATCATGTTTCTCTTCCAAATACGTGTGCACACACAAAAAAACCAAAACCCAAGCCTAAAGTAACTTACCCCAAAAAGTCTAAAAGAAATCTTTTACAGTAAGCTATGTATAAAGTAATTGTTACGTAATTTTTGTATATATGTCTGTATTTAAATGCCCTTATTATGTACTGGAATAGCAGGTCTGATCTTTCATGTAGGTACGCAATTAAGATGTTCTCTATACAGAGAAAAAATATTTACAACGTTTCTAGAAAAAAAATATAGAAAATAAAGCTTATGTTTACAGCAATTTCCAGAACTGCTTGGCTGTGGTTTACAGTATCATTCAAATGACTCATGAGAGAACTTTTTAATTCAAGAAAGAGACTGCAAAGGAGCCATCATAATTATAGAAGGCACCAAGAAATATGAATGCTGAGACCATCTCAATGGGCCTTTCTTTCAGTTCCTCATAACACTCAGGAATGTTACTGCTTAGGCTGAAAATATTCGCATTTAGTCTATGCCCAAAGACTTGTTTTTGAAATTTTAAGAGAATCCTTCTTTTTAAGAGTCATAGAGAAGGAAAGGAATAATTACGTCTTCATTCACCTCTGGCTACCTCTCTGTATTTAAATACCTCCCTGTATACTTTTCCTACTTCACCTGCAGGCAACTACTTATGTGTTCAACTCAATCCAACAGCTGGTATGGGGGCTGTGTTTTGGAATTGGGCTGAAAACAGTGTTGAAAACACAGAGATGCTTTTGTTACTGCTGAGCCAAGGCCTTTTCTACTCCTCACACCACTCCACCAGTGAGGAGGCTGGGGGTGCACAAGGAGTTGGAAGGGGGCACAGCCAGAGCAGCTGACCAAAGGGATATTCCATACCATATGATGTAATGCTCAGCATGTAAAGCTGGGGAAAGAAGAAGGCCTCACCTCGAGCACTGTGTGCAGTTTTGGGTACCACAGTGCAAAAAGGAAATAAAACTATTGGAGAGTGTCCAAAGGCAGGCAACAAAGATGGTGAAGGGTCTAGAGGGGAAGACATATGAAGAGAGGCTGAAGTCCCTTGATTTGTTCAGCCTGGAGAAAAGGAGACTGTGGGGAGAACTCATGGTGGCCTACAGCTTCCTCATGAGGGGGAGCGAAGGGGCAGGTGCTCATCTCCTCCCTCTGTTGACCAGCAATAGAACCATAGGGAACCGCATGAAGCTGTGTCAGGGGAGGTTTAAGTTGGAGATCAGGAAAAAGTTCTTCTCTGAGAGGGTGGTGGGGCACTGGAACAGGCTCCCCAGGGAAGTGGTCACGGCATTGAGCTTGACAAAGTTCAAGAAGCATCTGGACAACGCTCTCAGTCATCTGCTCTGATTGGTCTGGTCCTGTGTGGAGCCAGGAGTTGGACTTGATGATCCTTATGGATCCCTTCCAACTCGGGATATTTTATGATTTTATGAAGGAAGGGAGAGACGTTCGGAGTGATAGCTTTTGTCTTCCCAGGTAACTGTTACACATGACGGAGCCCTGCTTTCTTTGAGATAGCTGAACACCTGCCTGCCATAGGAAGTGAGGAATCAATACCTGATTCTGCTTTGCTTGTGTGCATGGCTTCTGCTTTACTTATTAAACTGTCTTTACCTCAACCCACAAGTTTTCTCACTTTTACCCTTCTGATTCTTTCCCGTGACCCACGGTGGGGGGACTAAGCGAGTGGCTGTGTGGTGCTTAGTTGCTGACTGGGGCAAAACCATGACAGTGAGTTAGTCCACTGAGGCCCACAGACAGGTAAAACAGCATAAAACATGAAAGAGAGAAACCAGAGGGAGATGGCATGTTACCTTGACCCTGCTCAAAGGCAGAATCAACTGTACTTTAAATGTCTATTTTACATATTCTGAAAAACCTCTAATGAAGTACATAATGAGCACTTCAGTAATATGTGTTATTTTTCCAACATTCAGGATGCTTTTACACAATTTTATTTGTTTTTCTTGGGAATCCCTTCATCAGACTGGTCATATTTGAAAATTGTGAGTCCTCACTCAAATCAAATGAAGAGTTAATTGCACCTGAGCACCAAAGTCTGTGCCAAAATTTATTGTTTTTATGGAATGATATTATTTTTATTTTTATCCTTGCTTGTTGCAGATCAGAAGCAAACTTAGAGAATCTTGCTAAATTTCTATATTTTGGCTTTATTCTCAAATACGGTGTTAGTAGTACAGTATCTTAAAATTATTGTTATTTTCTGGAAAACCTCTTTTGGGTGTTAGTTACATATCTTAAAAAGAAATATCATAGAACAATGTTTTAATCCAACTATAAATACAGCTATTCATCCAAATTTTCCGTACAAAAGTCTGCCTCTGTAGTAAAGTCTGATATACATTGGCTTACACCTTCAAATAAGAGATGGAACCAAAAAGATTTTAAATTTCAGAACTTTTAGAATATACTTCACTTTATGGAACTTTCTCCCAGAATTCTGTATAAAAAATGGAGGTCACTCCATGAGAGTTTCTGAATGCACGTATAGGACAAAACAATCTCTGTCTTTAGGGATACACTACATGTGTGGATACAAAAGAACTGTTGCAGAGAAACAAGAGCCACAAAGATAAAACACTACATTCAACACCTGTAAACAACGTCTGTAAACAATAAATGTCTATCTGGAGTCTTACTTGCTTCGAGTATTCCAGAACACCTTACAGGGTGAAAACTTAAAATATTAGGAAAGTTTTGTGTCAGAGGAGAAGGGAACTCAAAACTCCTTCATGTATATGTATATGTATATGTATATGTATATGTATATGTGTATGTGTATGTGTATGTGTATGTGTATGTGTATGTGTATGTATATGTATATGTATATGTATATGTATATGTATATGTATATGTATATGTATATGTATATGTATATGTATATTCCTTTATGTGTTTAAATATATACATCTATATTCCTCCCATCTCGCATCTTGCCCCTGTTTGTGCTCAACACAAAAAATTACATGCTGACTCAGACTTTTCCTGAGACAGATCTCACAAAAGTTTGTTCGTTTCAATTAAGTCAGCAGCTTTCCCTTTCCATTCTTACAGCTAAAATCCACATACATATTAATTAGGTTTGCCTTGAGTTGGATATCTTGTCTGCATTAGAAGAAGTAGGGGATGAGTTTGCTTGCCAGGCAGAGTTTCTTAAGCTCTTACTGCTCTAATTATTTCTCTGAAATGTTTATCAAAGGAAGAAAAATAAATAAATAAATAAATAAATCACACAGATGGCAAATCAGTGAAAGAATGCTTCTAAAAATAGTGTGTGAAAATGGTTACAAATTGTCTCTTGTTAATCAGTACACAGAAAATTGGATAAATATATGTGTTGGCATTTTCTCTGGTTAATTCAGTATATTTCTATTAGCAGATACACTTGAGTCCTTATGCAGATTCCAAGTATGAATGACCTCAATCCACCAAGGTAGTAATAATAAACATAATTGTGAATGGATGTACTTATGTCTTTGTTTTATTTAATTGAAGATGCAAGATAGCTAAGTTGTAGCACGATAAGAAATTAAGTGTAAATCTATGCCCAGAATGCTTCATCATTACCTCCCAAAAAATCTTTTTCTAAGTTAATTTAACAATCTCTTTTTACTTGAAAAATATTGAATATTACCTTCGTCTTGTCTTTCTCCTTTTTACCTTCTTACTCATAACACTACAGGTAAAGTCAATTTTAGGACCATTGCAAATGGCTACAAGTCTCATCACGCCAATGAAGTGCACCCATGATAATATCAAAAACTCCATATGTTCCACCCGCATCACTAAAACAAATGGTTGAAAATATCATCATAAACACCGTACCTCAGAACACTGAACAAGAATTTCAGGCGACCTTGCAAATCACCTACTGTAAATCAGCATAACCTTATTTCTTAAACCAAGTTATGTAATTAGAAAATTAAAATAAAATAAAAAAATCTGAGATTAAATGAAATGCCATCCCTTTGTTATTTCATGTTTTCATGTCCATAGGTAACTTGACACAGAGTGTTTCCCATAGGAAAAACTCTCTGATAGATGAGATACAGCGTAGTTTTGCCACAATTGGAACCTGATGAGTGCTAACCCAGGTGATCTCAGGAAGATATGTGTCCGACTACTCAGATTTCCACTGTGACTCCCTGTCAGATACTCAAGGTGGGGCTGTTACTTCAGGGGTATTCAGAGGCCACTGACTTTCCAGACACATATCAATTAATAATAAACTGGGTAGTGTCATTAAAGAATTTCTTTAATTCATTGACATCCTTATACTAAATAGCTGAGTGAATGATTTTGCTTGCCTTCTATTTTTTTCCTTTACATGCATCAGCAAAGTAGGAATGTTGAACAGATGCTTTAGAAAGATTTCTAGCTCAGAGATGTGCCAAACTATGTGCAAAGCAGTGGCAAAGCCAGCAAATTGACACACCTATTGTTTTATGAAACTGCTTCTGGTGTATTATTTCCAAAGAGCCAGGATATCTCTACAGAGATCATGCAGCGTAACAGTTGAAAGAAAAGGACTTCAATCCTTGTGCAATTCATCTGGCTCCTTGCGTACTTGTCAACCTAGTTTGCAACTGAGCCTGACAAAAGAGAAAAAAAGATACTGAATCTGAATATTTTTTAAACTTCAATGAGTTTTGCACATGCTCATGCATGTATATTCTGACTGGGCCATTGAAAGCAAATCTGTAATACTCCCATTGAAGAACTTCAAGGGTGAGTTAATCTTATGTGATTTTGTATGTCCAAAAATTAGACATCTAAGTTGAAATGAATCACCCCACTACTGGGAAACTCATCCATTGTATCCTAAACACCTACATTAAGGCCAGGCTGCTTGTTGTTTCTCTTCACTGATAGTAAGCAATTTAGAATGGCTAGCTCAGGGTTTAGATGGGTTTAGTACCTAAATTAGAGCCACCAGATGCACCCCTGAAACTCCTTCAGTTTATTTCACAGATCACTGCATCAGCCATAGCTTTTCATTTTCAGCAGAATATGGGCAACATCACATGTGTTAATACAGTCATGTGATTTTACACGCATGCTGATGCATAGCTTCTCTTATAGATAACAAATATACATGTACAAGATCTCAATTTAAAAAATAGTTACCATCTTTCCCCATTTTAATCATATTCTTATGCAATACAAAATCAATGAACCTTAAAGAAGTGCTTCTATAGATTTAAATGTTGACTCCATTACCACAGACCTCACAATTTTTAGTGTAGGTATTGTAATAATAAGGGGCAAAGAAGGAGAGTGGCCTTATCCTTATTTAGAGATGAGGAACTGAATGTGTTCATAGAACAGGGATAATAACACTGACTGCAGACAGACGAAATAGCTTGCTTAAGGTGACACAGGATGTCTGTGGTGGATCTGGAGCAAAATCCAGGTCTTCCCCTGAGATCTATGTCCTGAATTCTGGATACAGGAAAAATTCCCACTGAGATGAGTAGATGATTTGTCTGAATAAGGACACAGGGTTTGCTTCCTAAGTGGGAGGGAAAAATAGCCTTCTAAATGCAGTTTACTGTGATTAACCAACTGAGATTGGAAGTATGGATATAGGCTCACGTTACTTTCTGCATATAAGAAACAATGTTCCTTAACGTAACATTATCACCACACAGATTTATGGGGCTCATTACACACCACACATCAGAAGAAACATTTAAATAAGTGTGGTTTAAATTTAGCTGGTTTTGTCTTTCCAATATGTGGCATTTGCTGTAGATTTAATTTTTAATACTTGCTACCCACAAATGTTTTAGATCACAACTGGAAACTTTTAGGGTAATTACTGGGTCACATTACAGACATGAAATGAGTGGTTCAGCTACCCGAAGGCAGAAGCATAAAATGCTTATTTCTTTCATTATGAAACTACTAAATGTTTCCATATTTCTAAGATTATCACTATTCGAGGAGAGGCTGGCAATTTCTTTTGTTTGTTACCAGTTGCCTTTGCCATTGATTTTGAAAACAACAAAGTCAGCTCTCGTATTTATATTATCTGGGTATACGTGTTTGAGAATCTGTAGCATATGAATAAAGACCATACCACAGGGAGGGATTTCTGCAAAGGAATTCCACATACAGCTACATAAAAAACCCCAGTCAATCCCTTTAAAGAAGAAAGGGTCAACCAACAGATGTAAGTCTAGTAATAGGTATCACTATTAACACTTAGCACCTGTCTCTGATAAAGACTAAAACTGGAATATGACCAGATGTACCTCTGAACATTTTCCTAACACTGTAAAATTGCTTTCTTCTTGCAATGGTACTGTGTTTAGGATTTTCTAGATGATAGAAAATACCTATTACAATATTCTGATACTGCACCTCAAGGACCATCTGATAAAATTTCTCACTTAATTTATTTCATTTTAAGGATGAGCTGTGAAAACATCTTTTTCTTTTTTTTTTTTTTTTTCTTTTTGCCATTCACAAAATTCAGAATACACCCTGAAAGTTCAGGCTGATGATGTCTTTCTTTGAACCAACTTTCGCCATTTGCAGTTATGAACAATCTGTGGATGCACAGAGCTGGGTGGCCTGGAAAACTTGGCCCAGAAGTTAAAAAAAAAATTTAGAAATTAGCCTTTGCTGGAGTACATTCTTCCAGAGCTACCTTGCATGCCATAGTCAATCACAGTGATTTAAAGCTTGCTTAGATAAGCCCAGGCGAAGTGCAGTCATGCTTTTGAATGGCAAGTAGCTGTATTTCTGTTCAACGCAGCCACAGTGCAACATAAAACATTAATGAATCAGAGAGTACCAATATTTTATTTTTTTTAACTTGTCACTTGAATGTCTAGTGCAGGCATTTCTACACTTCAGTGCAACATAGAACTACTCAAGGAACTACCTACATCAAGTTCAGGTATCTTAGTCAAGATAAACAAGGAGCTCAGTTTGGGTTTTTCCTATTGGCAAAGTAGTCAGCTTTGAACCGAGCATCCACCTGGAAATCTTGTACCCGTGTGAGTGAGTTCCAGGCTACCTGGAGCATATCTGTGCTCCATATACATTGTCAGTGTCAATGTGATTATGTTTCGTTTTCCCCAGAGTGCTTGTTTCACGACTCCATGTGTTTGTTCATTCCGGACAGGAAAGTCCTGTGGAGAAAAGGTTACTGTAGAACTGACAGGGCTGCTAGGAGAAGAGAGGTGTTAGTTTCCTGTCTTTTTCCATGTTCATTTTACACTCTTAGTATTTCTTTAAAACAGTAAATTTCCTATATATTTATTTTTTCTCAAAGAAAAGTAATAGAACGCATGCCTTGATATAATCCAGACTCTGTGTTGCATCTGAAGGCTGGGTCCATGTAGGAGCTAAATTGCTTTCATCGAGTAACATGGCAGATGGGGAAAGTACAGCATCTAGAGGGTGCCTGGCCTGCTTTATCCCAGCACCACCGGTTCCAACTGACTGTAAATGTCCACACAGATCAATGAGTCTATATCCATTGTAATTAAGTCGCTGCAACTAAAAATCTGTCCAAAGATTCTTTGGAGTATTAATTGTGCTTCCATAAAGGTTTATTTGGAAATTTATTTTAATTTCAGGTTATCTTGCTATATTAGCTTAAGACACATTTTTTTTTTTAAATAATTCTTAGCCCTGGTAGTGAAAATCAGTTCTGTTTTCTTTTTCTGTTGCACTCTATTCAACTTAGTATCTGCAAGGCTCATACAGGAGCCTCGGCTGCCTTGTGACACAGCTAAACCATAAGTGATGTTACAAAACCACTTTCAGTCAGAACATGTCTGTATAAACAACAAAAAATGTTGTAGTTAAAGTGAATTAAATCTTGAAATAATTTTGAGAAGCAAGAGCCTTGGTTTCATGCCACTCTCCTTTCCACTCTAGTAATGCAATTGTTCTGCAAGATTTGAGTAATGTTTTGTTTAAATAGTAATTAAATCCATACAGTTTGATGACTTTTAAGTATTCAGACTGGCCAGAAAGTGGATAGAGAAACCATTTAAAGAAGTTCTCTGAAGCTTAAGGGTGAAATTATAGTCTTTCAATGAAGCTTCCAATAAATATACTCGGTGATTGACATGCCCAGGGAAATAGAACCTCTTTGAGTCTGGGAAGTACCTCTTTTAACATGCAACTTTTTTCGATTCTCTATGGCTTAGCAAGCAAGACACAGAGGCATTCCTTATGTTCCATTCTTTACATAAACTCTTCTTTCTTTTTAAGGGAAAAATCCTATGATATGTTTACATATCTTTAAGTAAACTGTCATAATCCTTTTGGAGAAGATCTTAATTATAACAGCACTAATCTTAGTCATACATGATTTTTCTCAAAGCTTCTAGGTTCATCTCTGCATATAAATTAGTGCTCCTCTATCCATAGCAATTAAAAGTTGAGGTTTATTGTATTTTTGAAGATAAGCTTGAATCAAATTTCTTTGAGATGTTTGTGTACTCTTTTGGAAAGGTCTTCACTCAGACAGTGCCTAAGTCAATGCATATTTAATGGCTTTTCACATCATTTACTTAGTACTACAAGTCTTGTTTGTATGTGACCAGCTGTCAAAGGGAATTGGTCCTGAATTCGTAAAAAGAATGAATAAACTGAACATCGAAGCCCTTTTCTCCTTTTTCTAACTTTAAGGTCATAGAGATTTAATGACAAAGTTGAGCCCTTGAAGAAAGGGAATTATTATAACAATTATTCTAACATACCCTGACTAAATTCTAATTAATTATACTAATAAAATAATTTTATTCCATTACAAACTCAATGACAGAGTTGTTTTGGATGGGAAACCAATAATTTGTTAAGCCATTTAATTATTCATTAAAAATTCATTGAGACACGTAGCACTGCATATGGAAACAGAAGATTTAACAGGTGATTTTCCCGAAATACAAAATATGAAATCCAGACTTTCACGGTTGATTTTATAGTACTGTCTCATCTCACCCAAAGACAAGACATCCTGCTTCAGCAAAAAATAATCTCCAAAAGTTTCCCTCCTCCTTTATATTCCATTTTTGTCCAAATAAGCCCAAATATTATAGAAACTCCAGGTTTTCTCTAGAATATTTCCAGAAGAAATGTTTATCATAGGAAATTAAAATGAGAATAAACCCCAATAATACTCATTACATAAATTTCTATAACTGCCTTGTTTAACTTTTGAAAGATGCTGATGAACACAGAGAGAGGGTTTTTCAAAGACAAGTTCGCATAATGTGCAATTTGAATGCTACAGTTAATGCCTTTTAGACTAACTCTTCATAGTAGATGCTGCTCTGGTGAAGCAAGAGGGAGTTTTTAAACACCTGAAATCCTACTGTCTGCTTGTGGTTGCCTGTAACGTATTCCACCTTTAATGGATGTCAGTCGAAACACTTTTGCAATCATGCATGATCCTGCTTATATTCTTAACAGCTGCAGACTAAACATCTCAATTGACTTCAGTCAGCGTGCCAAATCATGTAAGGGCTACTAAATGTGTGTGCGCAGGCATTTATTTACAGGATTTTCTTTGCAAAATCTTGGCTCTTCCCTTCAAAGAGTTAGTTTTCTCCTTCTGTGAGGCTGATGCATGACATGTAGACATCACCCCTGCCTTGTAGGAATACCCCTGCCCAAGGAAACAAGGGCATTTGCAGTAGCCACACTTTTCAAGCTTCTTTCTCAGTAAACAGATTAAACAACAGATTTCTAGGGGTTGACGACATTTTCCAAGCCACCCTGGGGAGTAATCTCCGCTCCTCAACAGTGGTTGACCCTTTTGTGATGAGTTTGTGTGAAGTGGTCTGAGTGGATGGGCCTGGTCATAACTCAGGATAGGTCTGGAAAGATTAATTTGCCTCTGGAATGGAGAAGGGTCTCTGCTTCCTTTCTCAGGTTGTCAGAATTTAATGAAAAGTTTTGACAAAATTGCGTTTGTTTTGTGAATTATGTTTAGGATTTGCTTGCCACAGCTCTGTTTTGGGAAAACGCCACAAATATTTTGAAAATAGACTTCTTTAAAGAAGAGCTACAAGGTTTATGATAGTTTAAAAATGCTATATGGAATGGGACCGAGCAAACAATAACCAAGAATCAATCTTTTTCAGTAAGTAGCAAGAATCACTCTTTAAAATGTGTCCACTGTAAGATATTGATGTAAACATGCATTTCATTTATTTGCAAAATGAACTGTCCAATTACAGAAAAAAGATAGCCTAAAGATATTTTCAAGTTATTTTTAAAGGTAAATTAGAATGAAGTTTCTTTTCAGTCAAATCAGTGTAAAAGTGCCTCTTCTGGATTTTAAAAAGAATATTGCAAGAAATCCTGAAAAGCAATAAATGTTAAAATTCTTTGCTGACACCTGCAATTTTGAGCTTCAAAGATTTGACTGAAGTAATAATACTGTGGTCTATTACTCTCTGTCTCCTTCAGCTGTAGGCAATTTCCCATTACCTTATCCATTTTCTTTCAAAGAAGTGAATGGCAGTTTGAAAAAGTACCAGCATGTTCAGTAATGCTAGTGCTTTGATATGTGCAAATACTAATGTTTTAATATTTTCTGTTTTGAACTTTAGGAAATGTTAATATCATTGGCTCATATATTTTACAGTTCTCTTATAAACATTTTTAGATAATTATTGTGTTAATAACCTAATTAATGTATCCCAGTCTGATACTGAAATGAGGCAGTTTGTACCATGCCTGAATTGGACATGAAACATAGCCAGCTTTTTCTATCCACATTGCTGGAATTGCTTCATAAATCCATGTATTTTGGGAAATACGTAATCTGGAGAATATATTTCTGTAAGACGCCCATTGAAGGAAAAAATGCTGAATTGAGGATGGGAATCTACCTTTGCTGGTGGTAAAATGAGATAATTACAAACAGTCACAGCACAGGATCATCCTCAGAGATCCCAACAGAACATTATTTACAGAGCACTTTGCATATTAAAATGTAAGTTTGAGATCAACAGTTTATCCTTCATATGTGAAGGCACAGTAGACTTCAGTTACACATCTCATCCTAGTCTGTCAAGAACTGAATTCACTGTCACTTCAAATGCAGTGTACTACAGGCAATCATAACGGTTCTTGAAATTTATTTAAATATTTTAGATTTCATCTCTGAAAAGGCAAAATGCTGTATACATTCTGTTATTTCTCAAACATTTTTTAATGTACTAACACGTCAGTTATTCACAAGAATACTTCAGGAACAAATGCTTCCCAGAAAATAAAACATCAGCTAAAAGGTTTATGTTTTTAAAGTCACTTGAAGGATTCAGGAAAAATGTCCATTAGAATAAGTGGAAAATATGCTATCTATTTCCTTCAGAAAGATCACTAAAGATGTAGAGAGCATGGCTTTTTAATTACATGAGATAAAACCAGGGATATATGCATACAAACTGCAAGAGAGGCTTTTGGAATTATGTTTGGAAACATAAGTGTTGAGAAATACTACCTAGCTTTAACAAAACCAAAATAATATCACATAATGAACTCTTCAATAGACTCCAGTGAACATATGTTTGTCAGAGAAATTGGTGTAGAAGAAAAATACAGTTAAGGAGAAACTATATTAATTTTTATGGTGCTTGATAAAATTTACAAATTTTGAAACATTGATTTTTTTTCTTTTTATTTTCCATTACATCAAAAATATATGATCATCTTTAGAACCATGGAAGGGATGTCATTTGTCCGTGTGTGTATGTGTGTGTTTGGACATTCTACCTAATGAAAATATCCTCTTCTAATATAGTGCTCATAAACTAATGGCATAGCAAACAATGAGAAGAACCACAGCTGATTTTTTAAGATAGCATAGTCAAATTTTTGCTCTACGTCACCATATAAAAACATAATAACGAATTAGAGTTGCCAATTATGGGCACTGCAGGAATCAGTTTTTTTCTTGAAAGGACTAAAATAGTACCCTTGTGTAATGTTATCAAGCCTTTACTATGCATTCCTCCAGCATGAGAAAAAGATGCAGCTTGACTTAATTTTTAACCATCCAGTATGTGCTAATTGCAACCATTGATAGTCTGAATTACATTGCCTCTAGAGGAGCTCAGTGATATTATACAAAACTTGGCCAAAATTGTTTAACTTTAAACATGCAGTAAGGAGGGAAGATCTATAAGAATATTAACAATATTAACTATTAACAATAACGTGTCTAGTTATTAACATTAACTAGCCAGCTGATGTTATTTTTTTGGATTTAAGTAAAGCTTTCAATAGTGTCTCTCACAGTATCCTTCTGGACAAAATGTCCAGCTTACAGTTAGACAAAAACATAATGTGATGGGTGAGCAATTGGCTGAGGGGTCAGGCCCAAAGAGTTATGGTAAACAAGGTTAGATCAGGCTGGCGGACAGTGAGTAGTGGGGTTCCCCAGGGCCAGCTCTCTTTAAAGTTTTCATAAATGACCTGGAAGCAGGACTGAAAGGTGTTTTGAGCAAGTTTGCAGATGGTACTAAACTGGAAGGAGCTGTTGACTCCGCTGAGGGTGGAGAGGCCTTGCAGAGAGATCTGGACAAATTAGAGAACTGTGCAATCACCAACCGGATGAAGTTTAACAAGAGCAAGTGCCAGATTATGCACCTGGGAAGGGGTAACCCTGGCTGTACAGACAGACTGGGGGATGAGTTGATGAAGAGCAGCCATGCTGAGAGGGACTTGGGGGTCTTGGTCAA
>VWZZ01004986.1:65284-79276 GCA_013399095.1 Psophia crepitans | reverse complement strand
CTCCTCTCCTCTCCTCTCCTTGGAATTTCTCAGTCCTATTATTTACACTTGATGAGTACAGCCATCAATGGCAGTACTTGTGTTAGCACTTATGATTTGTTGCAAGGGTCCACTTTCCTATGAGAAGATCAAGACCTTCAGTATCTTAATATGCATAGGCACTGATTTTAAACAGACAGTTACACTGATGTGCGGGAAGTAGAGAGTATTGCTTTTCAGAAAGAAATTATCCTGTAGAAAGAAATAGAAATCCTAGGATTTTTTCTATTCTACTTTCTTTTAAAGCCTATAAATGAAAATAAAAAATAAACAATTTCATGTATAAAATTTCTTTCTAAAGAGCCATCTGTACTAAAGAAAGAAATCACTTGGCTATAGTCTAAGTGACTGCAATAAATTCTGAATGATCATTACAAATTTACTCTCACAGATAATTTAGGATGTTCAAAACAAGCAATGGCACTCAGAGTCCTGACAATAATGCAAGCACTAATTGAAAGACCATGTGCAATTATGTAACACTATATAAATGGACCATAAGTAAAGCTCAGAATTTTCTTCTGCAATAATCTGTCAGCAGAAGACATCTCTTAAATTCTACATATTCTTTGAGTAAAATAATTTTATCAGATAATCAATCTAGCAGAAAGCAACCAGGAAGCTGAAAAATACTGGGTTTTTCCACTAAACAAAAGATTAAATAAACAAATTAAATATACTTAAATTCCAATCCTCATTTCGGATTGTTACTGTAATATGCAACTGGTAGAAAATAGAACCATATGATTCCTCTAAAAGTTTATGGTGAGCATCTTCACTTTCTTAGTGGAAAACTGCATAATCATTGTCACTACCAATATTGGTAGCATTCTTCAAACATGTTTTAGTACCTTCCTCTCTTAATTTCTGTCGTGGTGTTTTGTTGTTCTTTTTTTTTCCCCTCTAAATTTCATTATGACTTCATATGTCGTGACAAAAACATTAAGAAAATTGTCAGGTCTAAATAATAATTTACTTAGAGTATACTTTGCACTTTTTTTCTTTCTAAGCAAAGTTACACTAGTGTGGAAGAACCGGATTTTTTTTCCTCAGTATGTCTTGAGGCAAAACAGTGTCCTGAATAAGAGAAATAGATGGTTTTGATCTAACAAAATAAAACTGTTTTTCACAGAAGTGAGGATGAGTAGTATCTCAATAACCATGAAGGAATATCTGTAGACCAAAGGGCAAGATCCTCTCATCATTTGCAGTCCTTGGGGAATATCAGTCTCACTCAGATGAGATGTTTGGACAAGCTCTGTAGCAAATTTGGAAATAAAATAAAAGGAGAAATATTTTACTCCAAAGAAAAGGTCAGGACATTTAATACAGTAGTAATAAAGGATGCATTATACTTTACAGAGAAGCACAATTATTTTTAGTTCAAGGTGTGATATGTCAGGTACATATCATCTTTTCTCACTCCGACTATTATACTGTACCAGGAATGTGCAAGACAGCTCCACTCTTCTCCTGATTACTGACAAGTTTTATTTCTTTATTTGACTTTACAGCAGTATTCACCATGCTGTGATCGTTTTGGGAGACCAAAGATGCACATCCTAATAAGAAGGCTTTGGCGGTTTTACTGGAAATACCCACACTCTGCCACACCCCCAACTTACATGGTATTTCATGTATTTTGAATGTATCAGGTTTAAAATTATACCATCTCAGATTAAACACGTTCTTGCAAACCTGACAGACTCATAAAAGAATATGGACTGCAATAGGTATGTATATTACACACACACACATATACAGATAATCTATGAATGTTAGTTGTAATAAGTTTTGAAATATAAGGAGGTGTGTTTTCTAAATTGAATTTATGTACATTGCAGACTGTCACATTTGAGAGTATAGAAGCTACAGTTTTTCCTTCTAACTTACAGAAAAACATTGTTTGACTTTAGAACTGGACATGTTCTTTTAATGGTTCTAACTGTTTTACCATAACAAATGCTTTTAAAAAATTAAGTGGAGCAGAGGGAAGGATTGCTATAGTTAGTGTGGGGACAACATTGTCTGCAATTTGAGTGTGGAAGGTAGTTTGAGTGAAAGTCATCACAAAATATCAGAGAACACTCTACTAAGAAGGGGGAAGTGTGAAAGAAGTATTGTGAGGAAAGCATGCTCTCAGAAAGCAGACTTCAGTAGACTCGAGTATGGAACGCAATCTAAGGAACATATTGCAGTATAATTAATATCTATTAATGTCTAAATCAGACCGTTCAAAGTGCAACTCTAAACTAGCCTTGTGTCAGAGAAAGGCAGCGATACTGAGAGAGACTCCTACACCAGAAATTAATTGCAGGAATACTGGAAACTGGCACAAGTCTAAGAATAATTCTGCGAAAGAATAGAACAAATTTATGGAGATAAAATTAGAAAGAGTAGGGAGCAAAATTACTTAAAACTAGCAAGAGACATAAAAAGCACCTAGGACCGAGTTCTGTAAGTGCATCAGAAATAATACAAATTCAGTGCTCATTTCTGAGCAGAGTTTAGAAATGTTCTTTGAGGCTGTGTGAGCATGCATTTGTATAAACATTAGTATGAGGGACAAATTTCTTCACTAGCAAATCGGAAGTATTCCAAATAAAATGAACGGGGGCTAAAACTGTAGATTTCTTTCCATTAAGACCTATCAGATTAGTGAGGATCTTATTTAATGAGCTTTTAAAACTGAGGCAAATTAGAGAAGGATCAAGGGAGAAATATCTTTTCCAAACAGTGAAACAAATCCTCTGACTATATGATCTTTTAATTCATATATAGCCAAATGACATACAATATTATTGAGAAACATTAAAGTGTTGTAAATACAAACACTTAAAAATACCTGCATCTACCACATAAGGACTGCAATTTGTCAGGACAATGGGTGCAGAGGACAAAAAATCTTTCCCCTACAAAGAATCTTTTATCTTCCACTTGTTCACAGTACTCAGTCACAGAACATCTAGTCACATGGCAAAATACCTTCTTCAAGCATTGGCAGTTAATATTTGGCTCATTCCCCAAAGAATGGGATTTTAAGTGCCTTATAAATATTAAATCCTACCTAATGTAAGTACAGACACACTTAATATCCATGTAACTGTCTAATCTTATTCTGAATCTTGCCTGACCTTTTTGTTTATTCCATGTGTCTGGGTTTGTTTTGTTTTGTTTTTTAATCTTTGGACTTTCTTGTTTCTGGTAAAATGACTCATATGGCTCATAAGATTGAGCCAATCATTTGTTGCATGACCCACCTTAGAAAATAAAAATGTTGCAATGCAGATCAACAACAATAAGTGAAACTGTCCTCTCAACACTGGTAAGAAATCATTTCATCCTAGTGCATTTATATTCATTTTATTCATTGTGTGATGGGTCCCTGAAGCTGCTGTGAGCTTTGAGGTTAGTGTCTCTAGACAACTTACTATATTGAGCAAAGCAAAACTACCATCAAGGCTTTAAGGTCAAAAATGTTTTTATTTGAATAGATACTAGAGGGACTTTTTAAAGGATTTTTTTTTTCAGGACAACCAGGAAAAATAAAAAGACAAATTAGTAGGTAAGATATAAGAGAAATTCTAACTCCGTACAGTCTGTTCCGAGTTCTTAGAGGGAAGACATTGCCCAGAGGCCTGGTCAAGGCTGTTGGAAGATCTCCCTGCTTTCTGAAATCTTCTCTCCTTGGTTGTCTCCAGGCTTACTACTGGCAGCCTCCTGCATGTGCAGACCCTGTTCCTCTCTCTGCTCCTCTTGCCATTGAGGCGAAGGGCTCCGGAGTGGTGGATCGGGCCAGGGGACCCTTGCTAAAGTGGCAAAACCGCAACTAAACCGCGAAGGCAAAAGCACAAGGGGAGAGAGGGTTCCCCAGCCCCTCCCTCCCCCAGGACGGGAAAGAGGGAGCTGCTGAGGAGGGGCAGTTCTGACTCAATGTGGGCAGGGTGACAACGGCCAGACCCCCCCACGTACAAGAGTAGCCCCCAGGGCATGCGAGTGACCTGGAGTTCGGCAAACAGAGAGTGACGTGTCAGAAGGGTGTGGCACGTCAGTTTGTGTGTCAGTTCATGCAGGTACAGTGAAGTCCCCATTGAAGCTCTGGAGAGAACTCAACTAGTAGTCATCGCCCTTTCAGGAGAGGATGGAGCTATGGTTTCCACTTGCCTGAAAGCCATTGCAAGAAGGAGTGTGGCGACCCAGACAGCATTCCCATGCAAACATGCAGCTGTCCAGTGAAGTACTGTGTTCAGTTTTGGGCCCCTCACTACAAGAAGGACATTGAGGTGCTGGAGCGTGTCCAGAGAAGGGCAACAAAGCTGGTGATGGGTCTAGAGCACAAGTCTTGTGAGGAGTGGCTGAGCTAACTGGGGTTGTTTAGTCTGAAGAAGAGGAGACTGAGAGGAGACCTTAGTGCTTTCTACAGCTCCCTGACAGGAGGTTGTAGTGAGGTGAGTGTTGGCCTCTTCTTCCAAGTAACAAATGATAGGACAAGAGGAAACGCCCTCAAATTGCTCCAGGGGAGGTTTAAATTGGATATTAGGAAAAATTTTTGCACTGAAAGAGTGGTCAAGCATTGGAACAGGCTCCCCAGAGAGAAGATGGAGTCACCATCCCTGGAGATGTTTAAAAAGCATGTAGATGTGGCACTTCAGGACATGGTTTAGTAGACATTGTGATATTGGGTTGACAGTTGAACTTGATGATCTTAGAGGTCTTTTCCAGCCTTCAGGGTTCTATGATTCTATGATTCTGTGTTCCATCTCTGCCCTCTCAAGGCTTTCAGATGAAGCATATGCTCAGCTTTGCAGAAGGGTCATGCTGCTAGAGGGTGCTACCACCTCCAGAGAGGAGAGGTCAGGATAGGGCAAACAGCAGTCTCATCCGTTGCTGCCCAGCCACACACTCTCAAAAGAGCATACCATGGGAAAATGAGAACATATGTCGCCCTTCAGAGTCTGCATTGATACCCTTCCCCACATTAGTGGTATTCCAGTTAAAAGGAGCCAGAGATTTCATGTGGTATAAACAGGCCTTCCCTGAATATGCAGAAGAAACGACTTCAAACCAAAGTTAAATCCACTGAGCATTGCAAAAGGCTTGCAATATTGCTGTTCAGGATTTAAAGTATATTCACAGACTGATTCACTTCACTTTGATCTTATCTGGATTATTTTTATTACCTACGGCAGAGTTAGGTTAGCCTTTCAGTTGAAGGAACTACTGTTTTCGCTTTCAAAAATCAGCTTATCCAGAAAGATGTTTTTATAATACCTTTGCCTAACAAATTTTGCTGCGTGATTAAGGTTTTTTCTCTGTGAGCTGAAATAAATGAAAATTTTCTTTTCATATAATAGCTATAATAACAATCCTGCTCTGCCATATCACTATTAGGAGAACAGTAATTACTAGATTTCTAACAACATCAGTGTTTGAGGTAAATCTCTTTCTAAAGAGGAAACAAGGTTGGATGGAGCTCTGCTGGAAGTCCTTTTAGTTGCCATGATGCCAAACATCAAACTACAAAGTCATTTTACTCTCATTATTAACTTTCGCAAAAGCTGTACTGCTTTCCATTGAGTTGTTTTCAAGTCTGTGGGGAAAAAGACAGATGACTTTATCAGCAGAGAAGGAGATGAAGAGAATTAAAGAAAATTTGATGAGGTGTAAACAAAACAGCAGCTTGAGCTGGAGGGTGAACTGTAAATTGCAACATGGTAGTGAGAAAAAGAACAATTTGTAAAAATAGCCTAAAAACTGTTAAGTATCAAAGCAAAGAGTACATTTTTAAAGCTTATTTAAGCAATAAGCTAAAACAGTATTTAAGTGAAGATAACAAACAAAAATGTTTCAATCTTAAAGCACAGTACAGTTGCTTCCTCACATTGCCCTTACACTGCTTCAGGGTTAACTCTAGCATTGTGCCAGGTATTCTACAGCACTCTTTTTCTGAAAGGTGTAAAAATGGAGCTTGTATATTTAAAGTGGCTTCATTTTGAGTTATTAAAACATGATTGGAAACAAATTGCTTGATGCACTTTTAGTGTGTTGTAAATTTTGTTATTTTTTGATGGAACGTCAATAGTAATAGCTTAAGTAGACGATTTCCCTTTGTATATGTAGGTGTGCTATTCATTACAACTGCCAAAGTAAAACAAAATTCATTTTTGCCTAAACTGACAAAGGAAAGTGTAAGTACTTATAAAGATGCAAAGTATTTTCTACTTCTGTTTCAAAAAAATTAGTTTCCAAGTAAGTCTAAATCTTGTAAAGCACACCATCCTGTAACTTAACTCACTTTTTGCTTTGCTACGAAATGGCTGACATCATCATACATTATTACCTTCATATTTAAAAAACCACAACATACAAACATGCTTATATTTATAGGTACTCTTACGTGCAACTTGTGTGGCTAGAGAAATGAGATAATATTTGCAAGTCTTCACCCAAAGGTGGTTGGTTTTGAAATGAGCTACAGGTTGGTTTAGTTTTTGAGCTACAGATTCATGCCATGCTGACATTAGGACGATAAATCTTTTCCCACTGGAGAGAAAAGTAACTCTGCGGGATCAGGGATGTAATTTTAAATGTGGTTGGTTTGGATTTCTTTGTATGTTTAACTTGAAAATCTGGAACAGTAGGCATGCATTTGTATCAGTAAGAGGAAACCCTCTTTGGGAATGAAGTACTTGTGATGTCTGTGAAGAGCAGAAACTATAGAAATGTCACCTTTGTGAGGTGGTATTTCAACACACTAACATTCAAAGGATTCAGTATTGTAACCTTTGACAAGGTCCATATGGGTACAAAAAAAGTAGATGAAAGTACAGTCTCATTTAGACATGAGAAATGGGCAATTTTTGTTCAAATGAAGTGACTTTTGTACAGCAACCTGTTTCAGAGTCATGTTACTCTTTTTCCTACAAAAGCCTCAGCACTTGTCTGTTGTAAGTGGGCTAATGTATCCTAGCTCCAGAAACATCAGAAACAACTTTGTAAAAATATTCAGATTCCTTTTCGACAACTCTCCTCATTCTTTAGTTGTAAACCTTTGTTATTTTTTTTCTTTTTTCCTTATTTTTGCAGAATTTGAGGAGTGTGCCTACTTCCAAAAAAAATCACACATGTTCAAAATGGGAATGGCAGAAACTATTGCCAGAATACTGGTTTTAAACTGTATTTAGGCAATTAAATATCAATAACTAAAAAAATAAATATAGCATAAAGTAGACAAGAAAAGAAACCAGAAATTCCACAAATGAGATTGAAAATAGTATAGAAGAAACCCCATTCATTTCCATATCTGATTTTTTATATATTGGAATTTAGGAAAGAATATTAGAACACCTACAGGAGGAAAATATATAGAAAAGATGGTAAAGCCCAGAGTTAAGACTTCACAGCTCTTCTGAATCTTACTAAAAATTAATAATAATGTGATATTATTCACATTTCCTGAGTATTTAAACTTCATAAGATATGTTAAATATTTTTCAGTTGTTGTCAATTATCCTTTCTCTTTCATATATAAAACATACAGAATAATTGTTGGAATCTTAAGGTTGTTCTGGAGAATAAGATATGTTGGTGTATAAATCTCTGCACAGAACATGTGGAGGGAGGTACACTAACACCATTTGAAATGATAATTTTTCTTGTACCTAGTTTACAGCCCAAGGAACTTAGAGATGTTATGATTTTGCAGAACAGTTAGCTACATGATAAATGAACAGTTAGAGTAGGAAATTTTTTTTTTTTTCTTGTGATTTTTCCTTCCTGAGTGCAAGGGTCTGGATATGTCTGAAGTCTGTCTGGTGATAATTCACGTAAGTCCAGTTCAGAGAAGATGTCACAATTTTCACAAAAGCAGGGCAAGAATGAAAAAGCTGAAAGATCTCCTTATGAAATGTCTTCAACAGCTCTTTTCTTTTAAACTGTGTCAAGAAGAGCAGCTGTGACGGTGCTCCTGCCCATCAAGCACAGTAAGGGCCCAGATTTTCAAATTCAGGACAGTCAGATAGTAACAGCTGCAGTGTAGTACAAGTTACAGACATGTCCAACAGCAATGGCAATTAATGAGAAAACTGGTAAGGTAGGAAGAGGTAACAGGAACTTTAACTCCACACCAAGTCACACGCAAGCGCAGATGCTCATCTTTGTATCTTCTTCAAACTACACGTCTCAGTCCCACAAACTACGATCCTAAACTTGTGTTGTTCCCTGTCCTCAACTTTCTAGTGTGCCACCACTTTCTAACTGTAAGCCCTCTCCCAGTTCCTCAGCTTCATGTCTCATGTCTCCAGTCATGGTAATGTTGGTGGGATGTATGGGCAGGGTAGGGAACAGAGAATTCAACTCCCCACACTTCAGAGCACTTCCTCAAGAAGTGAGACACCTATTTTCTTTCCTTGTTCAAGATCATGCTTTGCTTCTTACCAAATGCTGAAAAAACTTCAGCTACACATTAACCTGGTGAAATGCAGTGAGGCACGTGTTCCCTGTTGATTTGATCCCATAAGACTGTGCCAAAAATCATTCAAGACGGAGAAAGAAAATACAGAAAAGAGCATGATTTCTCAGACAGCACTGAAGGCACTCAGCCCTGGGGACAATTGTAACTGTAGTTTCTGCTCACAGGGTTGCATTTTACTTTGAGGCTCAGTAATTTAACTGTAGATAGAGCTTTAGAAACAAGAACCAGAACTTCCTTCTTACGGAGAAGGCAGTGAAAAAGCCGCATTTTACCTCTGTCTCTGTATACTCTGTAACACCAGATTTGTCCTTGCACAACAGCATAGTTAGGAGAACTTCAGTACAGTCTATATATTGATGATAGGGTGCTTTTGAGAGATACGTGGGCTGGATCCCTGTTAGGTTTTTGATTGAACTGAACTCCTACTCCTAGAGAAATTCTCTGAGGTATTACATAAAAGATAGACAGTGGCACTATGACACCCTTTTAGAAAAAATTAGCAACCACAGCTGCATTTTATAGGAGGTCTGATTGCGTTTGACAGTCTCACAGCTCACCAGGCTGGGCTGCCTCTACTGCTGCAGCAGAAGAATGTAAAATTTTCAAATACACACCAGACCTATACAGGAATGTAGATTGACTTTTCCAGTACTTATGCACAGGCACAGAGGCAGAAGTCAAGACATTAAAAGAAATTCAGAGTTTTATCTTACATAGTTTAGAACTGGATATACTAAATTTCAATCAGTTCCTGGTTTACATAAGTAAAAACAGCTGTGTAAAATATTTGGGAGTCTAATATTCATTTGGGAATTTGATTTCCCTTTGATTTCAATTGGAATTGTGGTATATATAATATGGATAGGGTACTCAAAAGTCATGGTGGATTTGGTCTTTTTGTCCTTTGCAGCATAATTTTTAAAGTGTAAATAACAGTGTTTCTTCGTAATAAACTACCGAACTTTTAAAAGTTTCAAGTTTAAATTCCCTCACCGATACAGGATCTGATGTTTTCAGATTACAGCAGAAAGGATAGCTGCTGGCTTTGTTTATTAAATCCCAGATCTGTGAAGCGATTGAATCTTTCTGCATGTTACAAGTTCAGCATTTGGAGACCTCACACCAAAGCCCAGCTGCATTAACAGAAGAAAGCTTGTAGAGGAACATATTTCACCTAGCCCAAAAGACTGAACACTATTCAAGTTGGTGCACCTTGTCTCCCAAATGACTTTCTGCAGTGTAACTCACTCTTCTCTCTGGGCACACCTCTGCCTGTTTTGTAATAATCAGCTACTTCAAACGGCTAGCTGTGATTTGCCGCTGCCTGCCGCCTTGCAGAGGTATGTGGTCTTGAAAGTAACTGAACACTTTCTCCCTTCAGCGCCTCAGTTGCACAGCTCAGACAAGGTTGAAACTGCTATTTAGCAATGCATTAGAGATATGATTCAGAACAAAATGATAAGCAGGTGAGTAAGTGTATGCCAATTTTCTGTAGCCGCTTTTCTGAGAACCACCCTTTCTAGTGTCAAATGAGTGACATCACATAAAGGTGTTTTGCTTTTTACTCAAAGGGTCAAGTATTTTAATATGGGTTTGTCTTTGGAATTAATTTAGTTTAACACGTGCTCTTTTTCCCTCCCCTATTTCCAGCACTCCAGCTCCTGAAATATATATGATGATGCATGCAGCACAAATAACCAGTTACCATAGGAACAACTGTAATAGTGATCCCAAAGCAGGGTTGGGTTTTTTCAGGATTTTTTTTTTTTTCTTTTTTAATACCATACTTTGCACTTACATAAAGTTCCTAGCCTTCTTTCATTTGCAAATCATTCTGGAAAAATGGTCTTATTTAACATGATTTGACTATAAATCTATCAAATTTTCAGTGCATTTGCACTAGCCTTCTGGCTCTGTGCAATTTTTGCTACCAGAAAGATAAACACTAAAAAAAATGTCAGGAGAGGAATCTGGTATCCATGACATTGTAAATGACAGCCTTATGATAAGCATTATTGCTTTGCACATTGCCATGATGGTATTACTGACCTAAGCAAAGTTCTTATTATAATTTTCTCTACTTTTTCCCCATCATTTGTGCTCTTACCACATCCTGCCATGCAAGTTTAAGATAACACAAATACATATAAGTAGGAATAAAGCAAAATGACAGGGAAATTTTGATTCTTCTAAATGTAAATGTTATTACCTAGGTCTACGTACATCTTTTTCATCAAAGCCACAAACTGAATTTCAGAGATGCACTAACATATTTCCACAACCCTCTGCATAGGTTTATAGGGAAGAAATCAAAGATAAGTCTGCCTTGCAGATGCTCCTCCCCTCAGTGTTCCCAGGGAATTAGAGGGAGCCCTGTTTTCCAAAAATATTCAGATTACTTGAGTATTCATGAAGACATGCTGAGAATGAGCTACTCCACCTGGCAAATGGAGACATGACAAAAGCCTGTTCTGAAGTGAATGGTCTTCTCTGGGCTGTTCTTAGTTTTGAGTTGCTTCACATTTTAGACAGTAAAGCTACAATCTACAGTAGTGTGGTTATCACGAAAGTTCTATATCAAATTTACTTAAAGGCCTGTGTCTTTAATCTATCATTGACTTAACCTCCATTTTCCATTTTGGGTAGCACAAATGAGTAGGAGAAACATAGGGTAATGCTACATAGAGCTTCCTTAGAAAGCAAGAATTTTAGTTAAAAACAAATACAAGCTTCCTTTTTGTCAAGCATATTACAGTCCACAGTTTTAAAAAAAAAACAGCAACAACAACAACAACAAAAAAAAACCAAAAAAAAACCCCCATGAAGAAAAAAGGGATTAGGAGAAGCTGCAGAACAGTCAGTGATAGAGAATGTGAACTAGATGTGATTGGAGAGATCTGCCTGCATTGCTGTATTTTAATAATCCGTTATACGAATGTCCTCTGTCTTGCATGAGTGCTGGGTTGTTAGGGTACATTCACACTGCAGTCACAGGAGGTTACATTGAGCTTCAAGTTGTTATGAGACTGGTGTTAGCAGTAGATCTGTCTAGCTTAAGAGGAGCTGTACACTACACTGCAGTCACCAAAATACTTGAAGCACTGACCTACAAGTTCCGATAAATTGCAATTTTCTGACCAAACCCACATTTTAGGGAATATTCCTACATCAAATCTATTCAAAACTTGCTTCTGTCTAGCAAAAATTAGAGCTATTACTCAGTCTACATAGCTTAAGCAAATAGTTGCTGTTGCAAACTTTAACCTTGCAGAACTGAAGGTTTTTCACAGTCAATGGGGCTATATCACTTTCCATCAGCTGATAAAATAAATCATAGTAGAGCGGGTTCCATAGCTTGGCCTTTCTGAAGTGATATCTCATGTAATTGTAAGTAACTGAAGTTTTCTGAGGCTTTCCCATCCACTGAAAAACCTACAGTATGTTTCTAGTTACACTGGGTTTAGTGGGTTTTTCCATGCAAACTGTTTAATTTAGTTGCAAAGCAGATTCACATCATCAATTTTTTTTTTCCATTTGACATATAGAATTTAATTATAATAAACATGGTCTCTTTAGAGGACCTCATGTAATTTATTAGATTTGGACATTTAACTGCAGTTACCTGGCATTAGTGGGTAACCATGTTTAGGGGTATAAATTCTATAAAATAGTAACGAATTTACATATACTTGTAGCTTCATTAATCTATGTGTTTGAACACCTGAAATTGTAAGGTGTGGTATATTAGTCAATTACAGACATTTTATTAGTCAGTGAAGAAGAACGAATTGTTTTTATATAAGAGAGAACAGAGCTTTTGCCACGCAGTCAAAACACTATGACCTTCAAAAGACAAAAGAACCCCACAGATGGTCTTTCCACTCTTCCTTTAGGACTTAATGCGCTCTCTTATTCCTTAATGGATGTATCTCATTCCAAAAAGGAAGCATTTATACTACTATTTTATTGTTTAGGTGGTAGTGGTTGAAGGCTATGAGGTAACTGCCATTGCCTCATATCATCAAGTCTCTCTTTGTTTCTGTCTCCATCAGCATATCTGCGCATATGGATCTCCTAACCCAGTTTGACAAAATGATGCAGGCAAAGAAAGTATTTAAGCTACCATTACAGAAACAACCTAGGGACAGATGTGCCCAAGGAACAACTTCCATCAGCAAGAGGGGGAATGATAAGGAGTAAGGTTGTGCAGAGCTGAAGCTGTGCCTAGCTGAAGCCCTGTTTGCAGGGTGGTAAGACAGTGGAGAACTGCAAGATGTCATCAGAATCTGAACTAGCACCTTGGTTAACCCTGCTCAAAAATTATCTCTATGCAGCAGATTCATGATATTAAATATGTTAGCTTCTGTTTACTGCAGCAGCACTGTTTCTGCTGTCCCCTGGTAACACTGAAACACTTAGATGAATAACAGGAAAAATGTAAATAAGACATTCTGCAGAACTCACAGCCCTTTTCTGTGAGTTATATTGCCAAAGATGTGCAAACTTTTTGAGCTAAGTAGAAATTTTCCATAAAACACTTTTTTTGTTGGAAAATGAAAATTATTGTTGCTGAAATGTTTTTCAGGAAACAAACAACTATTTGTAAAGTAAAATATTTAATAAAAAATATTTCTGCTGTGACAAAATAATTATTTACTTGTGGAATTCTGAAATTATTTTTCATTTCAAAATGAAATTGGCATGATAAGGTGCAAACATCATGAAGTTCAACAAGGCCAAGTACAAGGTTCTGCTCCTGAGAGTTCCAGGTTGGGTGATGAGTGGATTGAGAGCAGCCCTGAGGAGAAGGACTTGGGGATATTGATGGGTGAAAAACTGAATATGAGCTGGCAGTATGGACTTGCAGCACAAAAAGCCAATTGCATCCTGGGCTGCATCAAAAGAAGCATGTCCAGCAGGTTGAGAGACGTGATTGTGTTCCTCTACTCTGCTCTTGTGAGACCCCACCTGGAGTACTGTGTTCAGCTCTGGGGCCTCCAGCATAAGAAAAGCGTGGACCTATTGGAGTGAGCCCAGAGAAGGCCCACAAAGATGATCAGAGGGCTGGAGCACCTCCCCTAAGAGGACAGTCTGAGAGAGCTGGAGTTGTTGAGCCTAGTTATTGGTCCCCTTCCAACCCAAACTGTTCTATGATTCTATAATTCTCTTCTGGTTTTGACAGTAAGTCAGATAAGGCACATGGTCTGGACAGGTACACTCTTCGCTGGGTTCATAATTGGCTGGATGGCCAGGCCCAGAGAGTGGTGGTGAATGGATTCAAATCCAGCTGGCGACCGGTTGTGAGTGGTGTTCCCCAGGGGTCGGTGCTGGGGCCCACCCTCTTCAACATCTTTGTTGATGATCTGGATGAGGGATTTGAGTGCACCCTCAGTAAGTTTGCAGACGACACCAAGTTGGGGGGAAGTGTTGATCTGCTGGAGGGTAGGATGGCTCTGCAGATGGACCTGGACAGGTTGGAT
>VWZZ01004986.1:47591-64630 GCA_013399095.1 Psophia crepitans | reverse complement strand
ATTCTATTCTATTCTATTCTATTCTATTCTAGAGAAGATAAGGCTTCAGAGAGACCTTGTAGCAGCTTTCTAGGACTAAAAGAAGACCTACAGGAAAGATGGAGAGAGACTTTATCAGGGAGTGTAGTGAAAGAATGAGAAGTAACAGTTTTAATCAGAAAGAGTGTAGATTTAGATTAGATATTAAGAAGAAATTCTTTTCTGTGAGGGTGTTGAGGCACTGGAACAGATTTCCCAGAGAAGTTGTGGATGCCCCCTCCCTAGAAGTGTTCAAGACCAGGTTGGATGAGGCTTTGAGCAACTTGATCAAGTGGAAAGTATCTTTGCCATTGGCAGGGGATTGGAACTAGATAATCTTTAAGGTCCCCTTCCAACCCAAACTGTTCTATGATTCTATAATTCTCTTCTGGTTTTGACAGTAAGTCAGATAAGGCACATGATCTGAAGATCCATTTCCTGGACATTGATACATCTATGGGTGACATGCATGAATCTAAAGAGTGAGTCAATAGAATGTCATTCTTGATCTTCAGTAATGACAGACTGCATCTCTGTCCCTCTGAGCAGAACCTGTTTGGAAGAAGGCGGCAAGTGAACCGTTTCTCATCCTTCTGTCGGAATCACACCTATTCAAAGACATTGGATAGACTGTGGTCTTGGTAAGCTGTTAACTGAGAAATGCATTGTTGTATTTTCACTTCTGCTTTCAACTTCTGATTTGCCAAATGCTCTCTTAAATGCCTAGATGACTGTGTACTCATACACATCTTACTTTTTGGATTAATAAATTATCAGTACTGGACAAATAATTAGAGTATTAATCATTAACCAATTAAAGAGAAAGAAGAGAAATTTAGAAGAAAAATGTAAGACCTGTATGTTGCTCTTTAATGAGGGATGAGGGATAAGGAATTTTTTTTTCTATGATGCAAGTATCATTATGCTTTTTGAGTTTACAAATAGAAAGGAAATACTTTAAATATGAGGAATAGCATTATATTGAATCAGTCTGTGTGGTCTGTAGGCATATGGTGTTCTGTAAAGGGGAAATGAATGAAGTTATAAAAAATCTTAAATAAAAGACTTTTTAATGTATTTTCTACAGAGTAAGGTATGCATTTTTAGCAGAGGCCACAATAGTTGCTGATGACTTTTTCCTATACAAAAATTCTACAATGCGTCATAATACTTCTTGAGTCAAAACCTAAGAATAGGTAATTTCTCACACTTTCTTTAAATATATCTTTTGCTTTGATAGAGAACATTTCTTATACTTATCTCCTGATATCTTGAGGATTAAAAAGAAAAGGATATTTTATGAAGTACCACACTTCATTTGGACTCCCAAACAAACATATTCATGGAGCTACACAGAGTACTGCCTTTTTTCTTAGTGTTTGGCACACAAACTATTTTCAGAATACTTGTGGAGAGCAAAGTAAAACAGAAGTTGTTTATCTGTTGGAAAAACTGGTTACATTTCTTATTTTCTAATAACATAACATGAATAAAATGTTTGGAATTCTCCTTCAGACTTTACTAATACCTCCACTTGGAAAGATTTGCAAAATCATCCAAAAGAAGTATGTACCTGCATAATATTTGCATATTAAATTTAAAACATATATCAGTGTATAATACACTGAAGATTAATTTAACCCCTCAAAAATCCAGGAAGATTTAGAGTTGGATTGTATATTTTCTTTTTGCATCAACTTCTTGATTAGATAAAATATATCATTGAAGAGACAAAAGAAATCATGAAATAGATTATGATACAGTCTTTCCTCCATACAATTTCTAATTGCATCTTGTACTTAAAATATGACGTATCTGGATTTTTGTTCAGCCTTCTGTATTTGGAAAGCTTCAAGACTACTTTAAACCACACATACTGAATACCCCACTGAGATAATAAGATTAATCATGGTGGTAAATAGAAAATTCTGTTTCTTAGTCAAAGACTTGAATGGTAACAATTATAAATATAGATTATGTTGTCCTGAATAATACATTGCTTTCATAAGTGAAGGTAATTGTATGATTTTATCAGGAAATATTACACATGTAAATAAACAACATGCACTGCATTTTTCATGGAGACAACCTTGTTGTCCAATGTACATTCCTTTGGTTTCATATTAAAAATAACAGTGCTGATTTTATGCACATTTAGTAAGTTATTACTAATTTGGAAACATATGCTCTTGATTGAGGCTACACAGACAAAACCAATGATTAAATAGGCAAGAATGTGGGAAGTCAGGAATGATGAGCAATAAGTTGTGTTTTTTGTTGAAATGTTATGCTCAGAATAGCTACATGTATGTTGATTCCTGAGCTCAGATCTTGCTGTCTGCCTCAGAAAGTCTGGCAGCTGTTATGAATGGATTTGCAATTTTGGCCAAAAATTTCCCTAACGGAACAATTTTCTTCTGATTCACAGGAGCAACATTTCAAATATTTTCAAATGGAAGTCTGAAAACATTAAATTCCAGCAAATGTCAAAATGTTTTATTTCAACATTTTCACTCTCAAAATTGAAATATTGCAGTAGGATTTGGAGGACTTTTTTTTGAATGTCATGAAAGATTCCAAGATTTTGACTTTTCAGTTGGCATCCAGAAAATACAGCTGAAAACTTAGCTAGAGTTCCTTAATTCCAACTACATCTAGCTGCAAGTGATACTTTGGGTATTTTTTTACACGAATAGAGTCAAATAATGGAAGTTAACTGAGAGAGCTAACTAAAGAGGTATAGGTCTGCATATTTGAGTACAGCTTTCAGGTTTTAAGAGGACTGAGATTGGAACTGTTGCATATCAGCAGGTAGAACATGTTATTGGAACACAAAAATTAATTCAAAATATGTTTCCCTCCTTAAAATATATTCTTTGTAGCTCAACTAGTCTACAAAAAACCCTTAAAAATTGATAACATACTTCCACAGTACAAACCAAAAAAGTGTGTGCGGTTTTGATTTTGGTAATTTTTTAGTATCAAGATTTTAAAAGCAGACTTATTATTTTAAGGGAATGACTCATGTTTTCTGAATGCTTTGAGTCAGGTATTATCAGAATTTCCAGACAGATAGTTGGCTCAATAATGTTATTGAATAAAAGGTTGAGTGAAACCTACTTTTCATTTTTCTTGTTGTAGTATGCCTGGGTAAAGAAAGGTCGATCTACTATGTTGTTTACTTGCTGATATGCAAACTACAGAGGAGTGGACTGAGAAACCAGGATAGCAGCAATTTATGCATTGCTAATTTATGTATGGTTTTGGCTTACATAATTTTTTCTTTATTCAATTAAAAACGCATAGTTGCCATGGAAACTGCTACAACATAGGATTTGGATTACTGTGAAGAGGCAGGGCAATTCTATAAACAAATAAACACAGAAGACACATAAATCAAATGCTAACCAACATCACGCATGTTCTTAAGACCATAGAGCTTGAGTTTCCCACTCTTGTTGCAGGTGCAGACGAGTCAGACCACAGATTTGATCTCTGCATTGACATCCTCAAATATAATATTCAAAGGTATATTGAAGTTACATTATTTCCCAGTCCCAGCGAGTGCATTTCTGAATAACTGTGTTCAACAGTTTGTTTTTAAGCACAGAGAGATCCCCAAATCCCCAAACAAGTCTCTTTATTCTCTAGGCATTTACTAAAATTTAGGTCCTCTTTGTGAACCTGTAATATGAAAGGTATGACTTTCTAAGAAGAAGATAACAAAACCACTACCACTTCATTAAATCTACAGGAGAGAAGAAATCTGTGTTAACTGTATGCATAGGACACAAGGGACAAATGAGTTTTATTTCATCTACTACTCTCACTTTCAGTTCTTTTTATATCTTGCTTGTCTATTTTTTCCTTTTTGAAAATTCTTGGCTTTTCATTCCAAATTAAAAATAATTGCAGTTCTCCCCAACATGCACACACCCCCCCATCTACTTCATAATCATGTCTATTAAAATCCATCTCTGTTGCTATGTGAATTCTGTACACTTCTACTTTTCTCTGCTGCTTTGTGGTGACTGACTTGCACACTGAAAAATGGAAGTTTCGGAAAAAATATTTGGTATTTAATAAGAAACCTGAGACCAGTTCAAATCTAATCAGTCCTGAACACTGTGTAGCTTTTGGGTTTGTTTGTTTTAGAATGATTTGGGTCGAAAGGTCATCTAGTCCAACCTCCCTGCAATGAGCAGGAACATCTTCCACTAGATCAGATTGCTCAGAACCCAGTCCAACCTGACTGTGTATGTTTTCAGGGATGGGACATCTACCACCTCTCTGGGCAACTTGTTCCAGTGTTTTACCACCCTAATGGTAAAAGCATTACCCCTTGTCCTACCGCAACAAGTCCTGCTAAAAAGTATGTCCCCATCTTTCTTATAAGCATCCTTTATATACTGGAAGGTTACTATAAGGTCTCCCTGGAGCCTTCTCTTCTCAAGGCTGAACAACCCCAACTCTCACTCTTTCCTCATAGCAGAAGTGTTTCATTTCTGTAATCATTTTTGTGGCCCTTCTGCTGACCTGCAAGTAACAGGTTCATGTCTTTCCTGTGCTGAGGACTCAAGAGCTAGACTCAATGTTTCATGTGGGGTCTCACCACAGTGGATTAGAGAATCATCTCCCTCAATCTGTTGGTCATGTTTCTTTTGATGCAGTCCAGAATATGGTTTTCTTTCTGGACTGCAAGCACACATTTCTGGCTCATAGTAATTTTTTCATCCACCAGTATGCTCCCAAGTTTTTCACTGCAGGGCTGCTCTCAATCCCTTCGTCCCACAGCCTGCATTGATACTGTGGTTTGCCCCAACCCAAATGCAGGACTTTGCATTTGGCCTTATTGAACGTCATGAGGTTCACATGGGCCTACTTCTCAAGCATGTCCAGGGCCCTCTAAATGACATCTCATGCCACTTAACTTGGTGTCATCTGCAAACTTGCTGGGGGTGGACTCAATCCCACTGTTCCTGTCCTCCAAAATGATGTTGAATCATACTGGTTGCAATACAGATTCCTGAGGGACATCACTCCTCACAGGTCTCTACCTGGACATCAAGCTTTTGACCACAACTCTGAGTGTAAGTATCCGGCCAATTTCTTATCCACCAAGTGTTCCACTCATCAAATCCATGTCTCTTCATTTTAGAAACAAGGATATTGTATGGGACAGTATGAAATGCTTTACATGAATCCAGGCAAATGAGATCAGTCACCAGTCACCAAGTTTGAAAGGCATGATTTTCCCTTAGTGAAGCCATGTTAGCTGTCACCATCACTTTTTTGTTTTCCTTGTGTTTTAGTATAGTTTCCAGGAGGATCTGCTCCATGATCTTGCTGGTCACAGAGGTGAGACTGACTGGCCTGTAGTTCCCCAGGTTTTATTTTTTTCCCTTTTTAAAAATGGGAGTTATGTTTCCTCTTTTCCAGCCACTAAGGAAATTCACCAGTCTGCCTTGACTTTTCATATATGATGGATAGTGACTTAGCAACCTCAGCTATCAGTTCCCTCAGGACCATCAGTTGCATGTCATCAGGCTTCAAGGACTTGTGCACTTTCAGGTTCCTTAGATGGTCTTGAACCTGATGTTATCTTACAGTGGGCAATTCTTCATTCTCCCAGTCCCTGCCTTTGGATTCTGTGAATTCGGCGGCATGACTAGGGCACTTACCAGTGAAGACTGAGGCAAAAAGCTGTTGAATACTTCTCCGTGTCAGTTGTAGCCAGATCTCTTGTTTCGCTCATTAGTCCAATACAGTTTCTTTCATCTTCCTTTTTTGTCCTATGTAACTGAAGAAATGCTTCTTGGGTTTTTTTACATCCCTAGCCATGTTCAGTTCCAGCTGTACGTTGGTTTTCTCAGTCCTGTCCTTGCATTCCCAGGCCATAACTCTATAATCTCCCCAGGATGTGTATCCCTGCCTCTGGTGCCTGTACATTTTCTTTTTGTGTTTTAGACTGACTAAGAAGGGTTGCAATTTATACTTTGTTGTAGTCTTGCCATGTAGAGCAGTCAGTCTTCAGAATTTCTGCCAAAGTTATTGTTTAAAAGAACCCATTGCCTTGTGTTATCCAGAGCATGCACATAGTGACATCTTGAAATTGCTCATCTTTTTCCTTTCCCTAAGAATTGTTCATGTGTTCCCTTTTAGATGGATTTCTTCAGCAATCTGCTCTGAATGCTCCATGTTTGACACAGCGGTGAGGCTGAAGCAGACTTTGCAGCCTGTCTGCTCAGGCTTTGTCCAAGAAAATGTTGAGGATGAGAGGTCTTGAGGACACAGAATGGGAGAGTGGCACATTTGAGGCCTTTGGAGGGGAGGTGTGATATCTTTGTAGAATGGTGACAGACTGAGTTGTGACACAGCTATCTGTAAAAATAGGAGTTAAGTGCACATCAGACTCACTACTGCTGATGGATCCTATAAAATTAGTAACTGCAATCCTGTCATTGTAATATTATCAAGATGTTATCTTTCCCCATGACTACCGCATTTCACAGTTTCTGGGTTTTTCCTAGTGTTTGAACTTTCCTTAATATTCTTGAAAAGTGTAATGCTACTGTAGGGATAACTCTTTTCTCCCATAATAGATGTGACAGTGTGTCAGAGAAGGAAGACACTAATAACACAAATATAACAGTTATGACAGTTTCTCTGATCTGACTATGGGATCTTGAAACACACTGCTAATGGACTGAACTTCTGGTAGCTAATAAAGCAAAAGTGTCATAATGAGTCCTCTCCTCTCCTCTCCTTTCCTCTCCTCTCCTCTCCTGCACTTTTCTTCAGCAGAAAAGATATTTAGATTCAGCAAATACTTTATTTTTGTATTAATTACTAAGCATGCACATGCTGTAAAACTCTTCGTTGTTTGGGACCGATTCAGACATCTGAATCAGTAGTAAAAGGCTTTGAATCACTAAAGCCATTCAGTTCTAAGTTTTCTTATAGATAACCAAATGAATATTTCTCATGAAATGTTTTCCTGTTTACTTTCAATAGTGTTGAAACTGTAACATCACTGACTTGATTTACTCTCTTGGATAAATGAGGTAGAATAGCCTAGTTTTCCTGAAAAAAGGGAGATTTCTTTTATTTACAGAATGACTTTTAGTAAGAGGAAGGGTTCACAGTTTGAAGAGATTCTGTTTTAAGTATTCAACATGATCTCAATAAGAGCAAAAAACTAATTTTTTCTATGTTTACTTTTGGTTTTCACCTTCGAAGGAATGGAGAACCTGGATATATGAATACCATCTGGTAGTAAAGTGTATTTGAATGATCAGTGTTATGAAACAGTTTGTATTTTTTCCATGTGTTCACTGATTAGATTAAAGTCAATCTTTCTATTATATGAATGGTTCCCTAGATGAAGCTACTGTAAGTTTCAATTTTCTTAACAAAGTCTATCTTGATAACAACTCCATAACTCAAACCTGGGGGATTAATAATAACAGGCATTTCAAGTACTGACTACCTTACCAGCATTTGTAGTAGCAAGTTCTATGTTTCTTTTCTTTTTTCTTTTTAAGCTGTAACTAGCCTCAAAGTTGTGTGTGCAAACTCTGATCCAGCAATCGTTTCCCTAATATGACTGAATAGATTGAGGTGTGCAGAAGCACTGAATGACCTTTATGTGCAGTTTTACAAATATTTTCACAATGCTTTCAAAACATACTTAGAGTTGATACACATTGGCAACACTTCAGTTGTGTTTTAATTTTTCTTTCATGAAAAGCAGATAGAAAGAAACAAAAGTACAGTAAAATTTAAATGAAGTGTCATATTTTTATGTTACCATATTTTAAAAAACAGCAACAAAATAATCAGAACCTAACCTTCTGTATTTTAATAGTGGGTCCTTACCTCAGGGAAGCTGCAGAGAAAACCTTTCCTACTTTAAACTAGAAACTTCTTTTTTTAGGCTGAACTATGACCATAGAATCACAGAATCACAGAACAGTTTGGGTTGGAAGAGACGTCAAGGATCATCTAGTTCCAACCTTCCTGCCATGGGCAGGGACACCCTCCACTAGACCAGGCTGCCCAAAGCCCCATCCAGTCTGACCCTGAACACTTCCAGGGATGGGGCATCCACAGCTTCTCTGGGCAACCTGTTCCGGTGCCTCACCGCCCTCACAGGAAAGAATTTTTTCCTTATGTCTAGTCTAAATCTTCCATCTTTTAGTTTAAAGCCATTCACCCTTATCCTATCACTACATGCCCTGGTAAACAGTGCCTCTCCATCTTTCCTATAGGATGCCTTCAGGTACTGGAAGGCTGCAATTAGGCGTCCCTGGAATCTTCTCTTATCCAGGATGAAGAAGCCCAATTGTCTTAGACTATCCTCGTAGAAGAGGTGCTCCAGACCTCTGATCAATTTTGTGGCCCTCCTCTGAACTTGCTCAAGCAGCTCCGAGTCTGACTTGTACTGAGGACCTCAAAGCTGGATGCAGAACTCCAGGTGGGGTCTCACCAGAGCAGAGTAGAGGGGCAGAATCACCTCCCTCGACCTGCTGGCCACACTTTTTGATGCAGCCCCAGACACGGTTGGCTTTCTGGTCTGCAAGCGCACACTGCTGATTCATGTTGTGTTTTTCATCAACCAGCATCCTGAAGTCCTTCTCCTCATGGCTGCTCTCAGTCCATTCTCCATCCAGTCTGTAGTTGTGATTGGGATTGCACCAACCCACGTATAGGACCTTGTAGTCAGACTTGTTGAACTTTATATGGTTTGTATGGGCCCACCTCTCCAACCTGTCAGGGTCCCTCTGGATGGCATTCGTTCCCTCCAGCGTGTGGTCCACACCACACAGCTTGGTGTCACCAGCAAACTTGCTGAGGGTGCACTCGATCCCAGTGTCCATGTCACCTACCCCTGAGGAACACCACTCATCACTGATGTCCACTTGGACATCGAGCTGTTGACCACAACTCTCTGAGTGCGGCCATCCGCCCAATTTCTTATCCAGCGAGTGGTCCATTCATCAGATCCATGCCTCTCCAATTTAGAGACAAGGATTTCATGCAGGACAGTGTCAAATGCTTTGCACAAGTCCAGGTAGATGACATCACTCTTCCCTTGTCCACCGATACTGTAACCCTGTCATAGAAGGTCACCAAATTTGTTAGGCGTAATTTGTCTTTAGTGAAGCCATGTTGGCTATCAGCAATCACTTCCTTGTTTTCCATGTGCCTGAGCATAGTTTGTGGGAGGATCTGCTCCATGATCTTGCCAAGCACAGAGGTGAGACTGACTGGCCTGTAGTTCCCTGCACCTTCCTTTCTTCTCTTTTTGAAAATGAGGATTATATTTCTGCTTCTGTAGTCAGTGGGAACCTCACCGGACTGCCCAAATATGACGGAGAGTGGCTTGACCACTTCATCCACCAGTCCCCTCATGACCTGTGGATGCAGCTCATCAGGTCCCATGGACTTGTGCACCTTCAGGTTTATTAGATATTCTTGAACCTGATCTTCTCCTACAGTGGGCGGTTCTTCATTCTCCCAGTCCCTGCCTTTGCCTTCTGTGACTTGGCCAGTGTGGCTAGAGCCCTTCTCAGTGAAGACTGAGGCAAAAAAGTCACTGATTACCTCAGTCTTCTGCATATCCTGGGTGATCAGGTCACCTGTTTTATTTCAGAGGGGACCCACCTTTTCCCTCATCTTCCTTTTATTGCTGACATATTTATAGAAACTCTTCTTGTTGCCTTTAATGCCCCTGGCCAGATTTAATTCTCTTAGGGCTTTGGCTTTCCTAACCTGATCCCTGGCTGCACGGACAGTGTCCCTGTATTGCTCTCAGGCTACCTGTCCTTGCTTCCACCCTCTGTACGCTTCCCTTTTTTGTCTGACTTTGTCCAGAAGCTCCTCATTTATCCGTGCAGGCTTTCTGGTGGTTTTGCCCAACTTCTCTTTCTTGGGATTCATTGCTCCTGAGCTTGGAGGAGGTGACCCTTGAATACTAGTCAGCTGTCTTGTGCCCTTCTTCCCTCCAGGGCTTTGTCCCATGGAATTCTAGCAAACAGCTTCCTGAGGAAATAAAAGTCTGCTCTCCTGAAGTCCAGGGCAGAAAGTTTGCTGTGCACTCTGCTTGGAGCCCTGAGGATGTTGTACTCCACCATTCCATGGTCACTGTATTCAAGGTTGCCCTTGAGCTTCAACTCTCCCACCAGCCCCTCCTTGTTGGTGAGAACAAGGTCCAGCATGGCACCCCTCCTCGTTGGCTCCTCTATCACTTGGAGGAGGAAGTTGTCATTGACACATTTCAGTAACCTCCTGGATTGCTTGTGCCTTTCTGTGTTGTCCCTCCAACAGATTGGTTGAAGTCCCCAGTGAGGACCAGGGCTTGTGAGCGCGAGGCTGCTCCTATCTGCCTATAGAGGTCCTTGTCCACTCGGTAACCCTGGTCAGGTGGCCTATAGCAGACCACTGCTAGGATGTCCCCTGTCCCTGTGCTCCCTTTAATCCTGACCCATAAGCTCTTGATCAGCTCCTCGTCCATCTCCAGGTGGAGTTCCATGCACTCCAGCTGGTCATTGACATAGAGAGTGACACCCCCTCCTCACCTGTTCTGCCTGTCCTTCCTAAAAAACCTGTATCCTTCCATTCCAGCACCCCAGCCATAGAAGCCACTCCACCACATCTCCGTAAAGCCAATGAGATCACAGTCATGCAGGAATGCGCACATCTCCAACCTCTCTTGTTAGAGAGGAAAAGTAAGCTCCTCCCCATGCTATGTGATGAGATATTTGCGTCTGTACTGGGTCAGGCTGAGCTGGAGTTAATTTCCCCGTATCAGCCCTTACAGTGCTGTGCATTGATAGCAGCAAGATGTTGGTAACACACCAGTGTTTTGGCTACTGCCGAGCAGTGCCGGCACACATCAAGGCTGTGTCTCCAACCCTTCTTCCATCCCCTCAGCAATAGGTGGGGGGTGGGCAAGATACTGGGAGGGGACACAGCCAGGGCAGCTGACCCAGACTGGCCAAACAGATATTCCGTACCATATGACGTCTGCTCAGCAATGGGAAGCTGAGGGAGAGGGGGAGGAACGGAAGGCATTCGGGTTTTTTTTAAACATTTTGCCTTCCGGGGTAACCACTACACTTTTTGAAGCCCTGCTTCCCAGGAAGTGGCCGGACATCGCCTGCTGATGGGAAGTAGAGAATAATCTTTTGTTTTTCCTTGGTTTGCTTCTGCGCACAGTCTTGTTTTTTCTGTATTAAAACTGCCTTTATCTAAAACCACGATTTTGGAGTTGGTTTTTTTTTCCATCTTGTTTTTTTTCCCTCTCCCTTCTCTGCCTTGCTGAGGAGGGGAGTGATAGAGCGGCTTGGTGGACACCTGGCATTTAGCCAAGGTGAAACCACTACAGCGTCCATTTAGATTTGACTTGCTGACTCCTTAATGTCTTACTGAGCATATTATATTCAGTTTTTTCCTTTGGTTCTCACAAATAGAATACACTTCGGCTGTGCTTCATCAATGGGTTGTGTATTTTGTAGGTCATTGTTACTTTAAACTGAAGCTGTTGCTCTGCTCATATGAGATACCAGTTATGCTCTTTCATGACACAGATACAGTAAGGGCTTGATTTTCCACTGGTGAGTAGAATCAATACCGTTGGCCGAATATTTAAAAGTAGCACCCAAGGAAAGCCTTTTAAAGGTATTTATACTATTTATCTTTTAAAAATTGAGGTTAGGCACCTAAATACTCTTGCTAACCCTAGCAGATCTTTTTCTCCTTCTGTAGGAGTCTAAGAACATTTGCAAACCTGAAACACTAGTGTCTTCAGGTATATTAATGCTTGAAATAATTGTTTGATTTATTCTCATATTTTGGTGGCAAGAAGTTACTCAACTGTGAGACGTCCCTAGATCCATTTCCCAAGAGAATACATAAACTTGGTGCAGAAAGTAGTCCAATGCTGTGCATCATGCACTGTGAATACCAGAATTTGAGCAGTGTTTAAAGAGTATGGATGTTTTGGACAGCTACCAAGAATTTGAGATCAAGGATGACTTTACAGGGCCCTGAAGTCATGGAATTGACTGGAATTTTTCTGAGTCCCCCATAAGACCTAGGGGAAGTCTCTACCTTTGTGTGCTGGATATAAAGTGGCATTTCTTGCAATCTTTTTGTGCTTTTTCATGGCAGGGGCTGTGTCTTACAGAATAGTACAGTTGTTCCAGTTAGGCCTTTAAGCAGTGCTATAATATGTAAGATGAATATTCATAACTAAGTACTTTTGTCAGAAATATGCTTGGATATCTGAAGTATAAAAAAGACATTGCTGCAGTTCATACTTTTACTGTTAGCTAAGTGTGTTATTTTCTTTTAAAACGGAAAAACTACCCAAGGAATATTTGTAAGTGTTCTGTCAGGTCAGATTGAAATCTAGGACTGGTTAGATTTGCCTTTCAAGATTTCATTCTGGCTATTATGATAAGAAATACAAATCACAAAGCATTTAATTGTATCTGTTTTATTTGCATAGAGTCTGGACCTTAAGCATGCTACCTTAGTGTATTCCTTTGAGGCACATTAATCAATGCAAAATTAAAGTTAATTATGGTAATTAAATATTCTCAAAGTAAAAGGTGACTGTAGTAGTACTTAGCTCTAGCATGAACCAAAAAATAAGAAGGGAACTTACTAACATATTCTTCATTAATTTGGTATTAATACAGCGTCTTCCTAACGCTTCTGCTTATATCTGCATTTTAAATGAAAGGCAGAATTTGCCTTTCATTGCCTGGTGTGTGACACTAGGGCTAAATGTAAGACATGGTTGTATCTGTGTTGTCAATGTTGATCTCTCTCTTTTACACAGCTCTTATTCAATTTATACAACTCTCACTCCATAAAACATTAAATAGCTATGTTGTGAAGCTTCATGTGTGCCATTCTTTGTTTTAATCTCCAAAATTCAACTTTCAGCTGAATAAGGCATTAAGGAGATTGTCTTGTACCAATGATGTTTTACTCTGATCTTGCTATTGCAGTGACCAGGATCTCAGCCATCCTCATTGCGGCCTGTCCTGGATGTCAGTTCTGTGTCATAAATTTGTAGCTACAAAAAAACTCCTCTTAACTTTTCTCTGAGCAGATATGATTCTGCTGCTCTCTCCTCTTCCAATATTGAGAGAAACACTAATAAATCTGTACTTCAGCACTCACTAAAACTGGGATCAATTTTGTAAGCACCAACACGGAAACAAATAGGCCCTTTATAGCTATTAATAAAGGAGGATAATTGCTGGCATTAGTCATGGTGTTTAATTTCACCAAAGTAGTAGTCGGACAGTTTACTTTCCTCAAGGTGATGATTTTCTATGAGGCATTTTCAAGCTCGATGGCTCATATAAATAGGCAAACTTTGCTTTCAAATGATAAATAAATAAACAAACTTCTCTTTCAAAATCCCCCTCTCCTTCCCCAACAAAATGCTTCTGGTTTACAAATAATGATAAACACATAAATAGAAGATTGGAAGATAACAATGTCTAACAATTTGAATTGAACAATTTGAACAATACTAGTCTATGACTGGTCTATGACTCTGAATAAATGTGCTTTTCTTCCTCTAATAAGCATATGAGGGGGGTCGTGGTTTTTTTTTCCTTAAAAAAAATAGTTTGTTAATCTGCTCAGAACATAGTGATAATTGCAGGAGAGTGTAAAAATGAAAGCATGAGAATCTAATGAGACCAATGAAAAACAGGTTGATGAGTCAGTAGCCCATATTGTATGTCAGGAAGATAGAAAGATGTTTGCCCTTATTCTCTCTTAAGTTCACTGCTGTCATTGTAAAGCTAACTGCTCAAAGCACCACTCCCTTTCCTTACCAAAGACATGATTCTTGTTTCCAATGACTGCAACACAAAGGAACACCTGCTTTCGATACTGCCAAGCTATGTTACATCCAACTGACCATGTGGAGTTAGGAAGCTACAGGTATGACCAATACGTAATGGGAGACCATTAAGGCATTTTTGGTTACCACACACACAAACCAAGGAATCATAGCCAAAAAAATATTGGTTACCATACTACCAAAATAGGAAGAATGGATGTGTTTTAGCCTTTTTTTACTGCTGAGACTGAGTTGGTGGATTGGAGTGGAAAAAAAAAAGAAAAAAGGACGGGCTCACACTTAAAGGAATGTGAGGAGATTAAAAATACCACAACTTCTGCATGTATGATAAATTTCAAGAAACAGTGGTAGCATCTAACTTGGTGTCTCAGGCTGCCAGAGTTTGTATATGTATATTCCAGTCATGGCTTAGGTTCAGATCCTTTCTCATCTCCCTATTCCATAGCCTGACTTTATAAGATTCCCAAGATCTTCTCATGCTGTCTTTGAATTGGAGTGATAAGGTATTAACTCTCTCATTACTTTTTTTTTTTAAGTTCTTCTGTATCAAGTACCCCCACTGAAAGGAAACAAGTATTTCCATTACCTCTTAATCTTCCAAATCAGAGATTCAAAGATATTGAAAATAAATGTGTCATGTGCTTCATTTATCTGGAAGAATTGAATAGCAATATGAGACCAGATGTATCAGAAGGTTATAGTAGCATCTTGGCCAAGGTCTCAAAGAGTCAGCAAAAGAAATGTACCTGTCACAATGATAATCTATTATTAGAGCCTCTGACTTAAATTGTCTTCCATCTGTCTTGGAAGGGTAATACAGATATTGTTTCAGGTTTTCCTACCCTTCCCCTTCAAATGGACCTTAATTACTATTTAATATTTGCTTTTGTCTTCCAAAAGATATGGTTCTACATAGGCTTCATTCAAGTCTGGTCAGAATTAAGCAGAGTTTGCTTTGCTTTTTGAGACTTCTAGGGAAATAAAGGACAACAAGGTCAAATATGAGTTCAAGTCAATGCTGATTCAGACTATTCAGCTTACGTAAACACTACTGTCAATTCAGGAGATATTGGAAAATCAGACTATTAAGAAAAAGTTTGGACATTGCAGGTTTTTCTCTTGGCAAGGAATGTTATGGTACTACCAGCAAAGTTACAATGTGTTTGAATTAATTAAAATGGCCATCACTTAAACAGAAATTTGAAAGATTATATATTTGAACTATTATTTCTTGGACCACTGAACTCAGTCCTAAAGGTTTGATCTAGTATATGTAAAAGACACAAGGAATTTCATTTATTTTAGCAATGCAGTTATTTTTGTGAATAAAGATACTAAATTAAAGCAGAAATTCAGACTACTTTGTGTGAAAATAACCCTTCAGCCCAACAATAAAATAGAAAACCTAATTGGAATTTTTATGAATTTGTGGGTTTTCAGAATTTCTTATCTAAACCATCACAGAAGGAACGAGAAGTTGGGAGGCAGTACAATATATTTACATTAAAAATTCCCATGCTGTGTCAATTTTATATAGAAGATGTTCCCTTTATATCAGAAATCACATGGTGCTCTATTTATGAATAAAACATTTCAATTACAGGAAAAAATCAGCCATAAGTCTTCGCTATTTGTTTAACTTGAATTATATGTTATTCAAGATGACGTGCAAAATCGCAAGTACTTTGTAGAAAACTTATTCCATTTATTTATGGGTTAAAAATAAATTTATTGGTCTGAATAGTACCCATAGGAGCTCCTTCAAATTTTGTCTATGACCACTTTTTGATAGTCACAGAATAGATGTTTATCTGATTATAGTAATTGGAAAGATTTCATGCCATGAGAATACCATTGTCATCACTTCTGTACATTTGTGCAACATATATATATGTTAGGCAGTGCTGGAGTCATAGTTTGTCATGATTTGCCTGGCATACACTCACCTAACAGGAATCCAATACAGAAAGCTTTATACCTCTCTGTTCTACCTGAATATTAGGAATTATCACAAAGAGTGTTGCACTGTTATAGAATATACACTGTTCGAAATGTATTAAAGAGATTGTCGTTGAATTACTCTGTAAGGATCCTACAGAAAAGTAAGTTCAGTTTATTTTTATTGTATCACCTGTTTCCAGCTCTGATAGAGTGAGCAGATCTTCCACAACTCCCTAGGACATCCCTGTAAGAGCTCTAGCAATAAATTCCATCTGAAAAAGGCAGCAATAGTGGATTTTAACTGAAGTCCCTGTTAAAGGTGTCTCAGGCAGTAGGTCCTACCTGGGAAATAAGTGAGTTGAGCTACTGACTTGGCTTAGCTTGCAAAACAATCTAGTTAGTGGGGGAAAGTGGCTATGTGGCGGTAGTACTAAATTAAAGATTTCTGAGTGATGTGGAAATGAGGAGTTTAGTAAAAAGCAAACATGGTGGGCATTGTGATGTGTTTGAGGATTTTTTTTTATTTTACCAGTAAAAGCGCTATGTGTATCAACAAGTTTATATCTTCTACAGAAATGATAATATTAAAAGGATTTTAAATACTTCCAAAGCGGAGACATTGGTCTGTCTCAAGCTCTTTTCAACCAAGTGCAATGCCTTAAATCTAAGACAATAATTAGAAAACTAAAGCATTACCAAGCAATGAAGAAAGTTCACATTAAATCACAGAATCACAGAATCATAGAGGTTGGAAGGGACCTCGAAAGATCATCTAGTCCAACCCCCCCTGCCAAGGCAGGGCCACCTAGAGCACATCACTCAGGAACACGTCCAGTCAGGTTTTGAATGTCTCCAGAGAAGGAGACTCCACAACCTCTCTGGGCAGCCTGTTCCAGTGCTCTGTCACCCTCATAGTGAAAAAGTTTTTCCTTATATTAACACGGAACCTCCTATGCTCTAGCTTGAACCCATTGCCCCTTGTCCTATCACATAATGAGACTGAGAAGAGCCTGGCTCCATCTTCCTGACACTCACCCTTAACATATTTATAAATGTTGATAAGGTCACCCCTCAGTCTCCTCTTCTCCAAGCTAAAGAGATCCAACTCCTGCAGCCTTTCCTCATAAGGGAGGTGTTCCACTCCCTTGATCATCTTTGTGGCTCTGCGCTGGACTCTCTCTAGCAG
>VWZZ01004986.1:22400-47407 GCA_013399095.1 Psophia crepitans | reverse complement strand
CCCTCTGGTGTGTCAGCCACTCCTCCCAGTTTAGTGTCATCAGCAAACTTGCTGAGGGTACACTCTGTTCCCTCATCAAGGTCGTTGATGAAGATGTTGAAGAGCACCAGTCCTAGCACTGACCCTTGAGGGACTCCACTGGTCACAGACCTCCAACTAGATTCGGTCCCATTGACCACAACCCTCTAACTTCTGCCCTCCAACCAGCGCACAATCCACCTCACTACCCGATCATCCAGGGCACACCTTCTCAGCTTGCCCACAAGGATGCCGTGGGAGACGGTGTCAAATGCCTTGCTGAGGTCAAGATAGACCACATCTACTGCCCTTCCATCATCCATCCACCTAGTTACATCCTCACAGAAGGCTATCAGGTTGGTCAAGCATGACTTTCCCTTGGTAAAGCCATGCTGACTGTTTCCAATAACCTTCTTGTCCTTGATGTGCCTGGTGACAGTGCCAAGGACAAATCGTTCCATCACCTTTCCCGGGATGGAGGTGAGGTTGACCAGTCTGTAATTTAAGCTGATACCAGGTCTTTCTAGCAAAGTTCTTATTTCATGTTGAAACTCAGGTTTTCTCCACTTGGATAGCTTTTGATTTTTGGAGCATGGTTTTGGGTCTTCTAACACAGTGGATGACTGGGTGCCATTATATATAGACATTTCCTGCACTGGTGTCCTTCTCCTCTGCTTCTTATTGGTACTTTTGAGTACATTGGAAATACTGCAAAACATATAACAGTGGCAAGAAGAGAGTTCTGAACTTTTGCTCAAGAAGATTGTCTGTTGCAAAGAGCGAGCATGTATGGATCTACCCTTTTTGTTAGGGAAGGTTATAGCTGTTGAATTGCTCACTGCTTTCTACTAGTGAATCCGGTACAGGCACTGTTTGCCAGCTTCTCCCATGAGGATCTCTCTATATTTTTAGGTCTCTTGCTTATGCATTAAATTCCTGTCTTAGTCTGGACAGCTCATTATCCTCCCTTTTCCTCACTTAAATACACAAAACTCATTTTTTTTTAACCTGGTATTAATTGCAGCTGGGTTGATATATTGGACATCTTATATTTATTTATTTTAATTATAGTACATGAAAAATATCATCCCCATGTCAAATGCCTGGACAGATGTACAGTAAGATGTCCCTTTTTGCTCTCAGATATACAGTATTTCCCTGTATTTTGTATTTGTACTGAAGTACTTGCCCCGTAACACATCATAGAGTCATAGAATCACTAAGGCTGGAAAAGATCTCAAGGATCATCCAGTCCAACCATCCCCCCACCACCTATTAACCACTAAACCATGTCCTTAAGTACCACATCCAACCTTTCCTTAAACACCCGCAGGGACGGTGACTCAACCACCTCCCTGGGCAACCCGTTCCAATGCCCAACCACTCTTTCCGAGAAGAAATTTCTCCTAATCTCCAACCTGAACCTCCTCTGGTGCAACTTGCAGCTGTTCCTCCTTGTCCTGTCACTAGTTATCTGTGAGAAGAGGCTGACCCCCAGCTCACCACAACTTCCTTTCAGATAGTTGTAGAGGGCAATAAGGTCTCCCCTCAGCCTCCTCTTCTCCACACTAAACAAGCCCAGTTCCTTCAGCCACTCCTCATAAGACCTGTGCTCCAGCCCCTTCACCAGTTTCGTTGCCCTTCTCTGGATATGCTCCAGGGCCTCGATGTCTTTCTTGTGGTGAGGGACCCAAAACTGGACATAGATCAGAATGATTCCAGAGCATCCCTGGACCGAGGATCTCACAAGTACTTGTTCATAGTCTTGTCACTGCCACTATTGTGGCAGAATGTGGGCGCTGCTCCTGAGCTGCCTTGAAGCCAGGCGAACACCATCGTTCCCTCTGGCCTCCTGCTGCTGCCCTCTGCAAGGGAGCCCCATCCTCGGACCTCAGGCAGTGACACAGCTCAAGTCTCCAGGGGACAGCTGGCTATGTCCATTGTCTTTTAAACATCCAACACAAGTTTAGGAATAGCTGTATCCTAACAGGAAGTATAACTAACCATTGTCTCAGAGATCATATGTTTTGGGATGTGCCTCGCATAGCCTGCTATAATATTTTACTATAGAGTCAGACATAAAATAGTAAGTATACTTCTTATATTTCAAAGATACCAGAATACCTACACATGTCAAGAAAGTTGCAGTCATAATTCAAGCTACAATAACTAACATTGACTCCTACTAACAAAACACACATGGAAAATAGAAGCTTATTTCAGATAAATCTGCATGTTTATATTTTTTGAAACTTCATTGATAAAGTAGGAAATGTCAATGTATGTTGACTTCAATACATAATAACTTTATCGAAAACACAACTGAATATACACTATCTTGGATATTTTCACCATATCCTTCTTATCTATAAGATAAACACGTAATATCCTCAGTCAACAAAGATGGCTGTTTATAGCATCCATGTAAATTATGAATTCCAGTACAGAGGTATGAGCTACAGAGGGAGAAATTCAATCATTGTAACTTGGTAAAGTTATTTAACTTGATATGCAGGTGGAGAAACAGTTGAATATATTGAAAGAAATTAAAAGAAGTCTGCTCTGAAATCTGCTATGAACCATTCACAGCTATTTTTCAAGCAAGAGGACTGAAAGAAAAACTGAAGTAGAATGAAAATAAAAGTTTTAGTGGTATTAATAGTTTAAACAAAGGGAAATAGTTTGAAGGAAACCATAAATGGCACAAGCAAGTAAAACATTTAACACCTTTAGCATTTAGCATCTGTTTCAATAGACATAGGTATGAAATTAAAATATTTGGATATTTGGTTTTTTGCTTATTTTGTGTTTATAGCTGATTACTGCATTTGAATTGTTGTGATACTTCACCACTGGATGTAACTGGAAATGTTTTAGTGGTAAAAAAACTCTCCTTCAGTAGCGCCTCCTTTTGGTTTATCATCGTTTCAGCTTTCTACTTACATGATCAATATATACAGATTAACCACAAAAATATTTAATATTTTAGCACTTCAAAACTTCCTAAATTAAAGACTTCTATGATCTAACCAATCCTATGACATAATCTTAGAATTTCAGCTAGCAGTTCTTCATCATGGAAGAGACTGTCCCTTTTCATACTCTTACAGGATAAACAACTTGTGCTGGAACTAAAACATGTCCTTTAGAAAAATATCTATTTATTATTTCAATACTTTAAATTATGATGAAATTTCACAGCACGTGATTCATTATTTTTACAGTTATCACAGAATCACAGAATGGTTTGGATTGGAAGGGACCACAAGCATCACTGAGTTCCAACCCCTCTGCCATAGGCAGGGACACCCTCCACTAGATCAGGCTGCACAAAGCCCCATCCAACCTGATTTTGAACACTTCCAAGGATCGGGCATCCACAACTTCTCTGGGCAGCCTGTGCCAGTGCCTCACCACTCGCACAGTATAAAGAATTTCTTCCTAACGTCTAATCGAAATCTCCCCTTTTTTAGCTTAAATCCATTTCCCCTTATCCTATCACTACATTCCCTGGTAAATAGCCCCTCGCCAGCTTTCCTGTAGGCCCCTTTAGGTACTGGAAGGCTGCAATTAGGTGTCCCTGGAGCCTTCTTTTCTCTAGGATAAACAAGCCCAAATCTCTCAGCCTGTCCTCGTAGGAGAGGTGCTCCAGTCCTCTGATCAACTTTGTGGCCCTCCTCTGGACTCGGTCGAACAGCTCCATGTCTTTCCTGTACTGGGGACCCCAGAAATGGACACAATACTCCGGGTGGGGTCTCACAAGAGCGGAGCAGAAGGGGATAATCCCCTCCCTTGACCTGCTGGGCACAGTGGTTTTGATGCAGCCCTGGACACAGTTGGCTTTCTGGGCTGCCAGCGCACACTGCCAGTATGAACCAACAAATCAAATATTGATCTATCTTCCAACTTCTTTTTTTCTTAGTTGAAGTTTCATCAATCAAAAGTTAGTTATTCCTTTGCTTGATTAAATTCTTGCCTATTGGTCAATGTTCTGCCCCTCTATAGATGCCTAAAATTGTAATCAAATCCCCTTTTAACCTTCTATTAAAATTATATCAGTCTAATCTTAAATCACTATTGTAGCTCTTCTCTGAACCCTTCAACTACATTTCAGGATCCTTTAGAAAAGTATAAATGAAATTATATTTCAGTAAGCATATCGCTGAAATCACTTCTATATTCATATTTGTTATTGCAATCTGCAAAATGCAGCATGAATGGGACCCCATACTTAGTTGCACACAGAGATTTGTAATGACCTTTCATTATCATTATTTTCCAAACTAATAAAAATTATGGACACGTTTTACATTCCCTGTCTGTATCTGTAAGGCCCTGCATTTAATTCATTAACGATGAATTAAAGCTTAGCCTTCAGTCCCTCAAATATTAACAAGTCAAGACAGAGCTGTATCGCTGGTCTGTTGTTCATCACTGTTGCTTTTATTTCTTGGAGATTCCGGGTGAAAGCAATACACATTCCAGTAAAAATAGCATTTCTACAGGAAAAATCAAGACCTCAGCTAAATAAAAATGCAATTATCTTACCAAATCGACTGAAAACTTCCAGATGAAATGCAAAAAAAGTGTTTCTTTGTAATCTCACCATAGTTAGCATGGGGAAACATTTCTTATTTTAGAATAAAGTAAAAATCTATGTTTTCATTTGACTTATGTGTTACAGCTGTAAAATCAGAGTATTTCTTGGTGACCTTAAACTTATACATGTGTTCTATCAGCGTACTCAAATAGTAAACATGTCGGTATAGTTTTAAACAATCAAACCACTGGAAATATTAATGTGTCATGTTTCCAGGTTTAGTCAATGTCAGATACTTTTGAAATCTCCCAGCATTAATTTCAAAGCTGTTTCATATATGATGGGGAAACAATAGAAATAATCCTGTGTTTGTATCACATACATCTCAGAGACTCTAGCATTGCTTTATGGTTTGAAAGAGTATATTTTTTACTCATCTCCCAATTACAATCTTTATTTAAATGCTGTTCTTAAAACATCATTTGAAAGAGAAAAAGAAAGGACCAGAGAGCAACTAAATAGTTTGATTATTTGTCTGTGTAAGCAGAAAGGAGTTCTTTAATAATGCTGAATCTGTTGGCTCCATTCACCTTCTGATAAATAAGAGCACAGGAAAGAACAGAGGTATCCAACCCACATTGATATCAAACCAGTTCAGGGGTATGTTAAGATACATCAGTTCTTAACTGAATATAATTAAGCAAAAGGATGAACAATAGAGAAAAAGGAAATATTAAGACTCATTATAAAAGGCAAAGTATACTTCTCATTAAAAGAACAGCATGAATTTTAATCTGGCTAATTTAAATCTCTAAACTAAGTACCATTTTGGTAGTGACCCATGCTTGGGGTTTTGGGAACGTATACAGGTATGCATGTCTGTAATTCAGGAGAGGTTATTGTTATATATAGTACATGTAAAGTACAAAAAAAACAAAAGGAAAAAATGAGTTCACTGATTTAGTTATTTCCATACTTAAGGGGATCGTGGAGGCACAGTGGTTTAGGTGTTCTTCTTCAGCCTATATTGGATGCATGTCTCTTCTAATCAGGGTATAAAAATGGTAGTAATTATAGCCTAGGATCTGATCTATTTTACCTTCTTCTGAGGAAGATATAATAGCTACCTACCTGTGTCCAGAACAGTGACCCAGAAAGTGAGTATCCTGTGTTCAAAGGACCTCTCAAACTGACATGGACTAATTTGTTATACCCAAAAGCTAGCTACCAAGTTACGAGCAATTGTGCATTTGCACCTTATGAGTACTTCTTTTGCAGCTGGACTATTGACCAGATGAGCAAGCAGGAATCATGGGTCCCTGCAGAGTCCAGTTCTAGCCTAGTTGATAAGGCTCAAAGTAAGCAGAAATGAGATTTCTGGCTATCTTCCTAGAAGATGCCTATATTTTGCACATATATTTTCCATTATATTTTAGAAAAGGAGTTCTGGGTTGAACAACCCCTACCCTTAGAGTTCTGTGCTTTCCACCTAATGGTGTTATGCCAGGCTTGCTTGTGCAGTGACTTAGCTTCAGAGACATAATGTGTGTTGTTATTTATAAATAGGTGGTAGATCAATAGATAGATAGAGCTGGTGGGAACCTCTGAAACAGAGGTCAGATTAAAGGGACCCCAGGAGGACACCATCCTTTAGCCATAAGACAAAAGTGAGACTTACCCTGACATGTGATACTGAATTAACATGGCAAGAATGATCAACTGAAGTCTAACATCTGACCACCTGAACTTGGGTTACAAAAAGTCAGATGAAGTCACTTAGCAAGAGGAGATTGTCTGAGAGTGTGTGAGAGACCAAACTAAATGCACAAAGTGCATTTAGGCTAACTATTGAAGCAGCTAATAATATGGATGTTTGCCAAGTTATGCAGTTTGGGAATAGCTTATTCTTTGCACAGGAAAGAATAGTTGCAATTCTTCTATTTATCTTTCAGTACACTTTTCAGTAAAGTGACGAATGAAATTGGAGATGTTATTTAATAAAAGTACTAGAAAATTATGATAAACCGGGTAAAAAACTCAGAAAAGGAAAACACTAAGATTAAGGAAAGTTACTCATAAATTTTCTTACAGGTTGATTTCACAGGTGAATTTGTCCAATGCTTTTATTTCAGGGAAAAAAAAGTGCAAGTATGCTAAACAACAAGTTTGGGAACTGACTGAAAGGGACTAATCATAGTTCTTCATTATATCCTTTTAATTATGTAAGGCTCTGATAACAAGTGAATATCACAAACATTCATCTCAACACAAGCAGGGATGAACAGATAATAAGGAAATGTGGCAAACATCTGTCTCAACTGAGGGCAGAGGCTGGGAAAGCAGGATACCATCTTGTGAGCCCCTTCCCCTCTCCCTGACACATGCTGGCAAAGCCCATCTGCCTCCTGAGCGTGCGTGTGTGCTTGTGAGGGGCTGTAACTCACTCAGTCCTGAAGAAATGGGAGACAGTGAGAATCCCCGAGCCCCCCATAACCCACCAACTAATTTCTGGAACGTTCCTGAGTCCATACTGCGGCTGCTCAGTGATGGCAAACCCCCGTCTATGGGCCGGGAACTTCGGGTTATAAAAAGGAGAAACATGAGTTTTCGGTGCATGCACCCGCCACCTGAGGACCACAGCTATGAGCAGAGAAGACCGCTGGAACCAGGATGGTGATATGTCTTATCTATCTTCTCTTCCTTTTTCTCTCTTTCTTTTTCTCTCTGTCTCTGACTTCATTTTCACACATTAGGGTAATCTCATCACAAATTTTACTAGGCTGCTGTCTCTCGTGATTCCACTGAGTTTTAAGTATTGTTATAACTTCTGCCAAGCCTCTGTCTTTTGTAATTCTGATGAATTTTAAGTAAATTTGTGGTTTGTCTGAACCTCTAGAGTAATTGTCATTAGTCCTGATTACTGCACAGAGAATTAAAAAGTTACCTCTCCCTTACACCCGCTGAGTGGGATGAGACAAATTAGAAAAGGTAAATTCAAACTGCATACGCATTCAGAGAAGGACCACTGTAGCGATGAAGAGAGAGAAGAAACTACCTAAAGTTTGCTCTTGGAATCCAACAAAGTGAAAGCTGCTGTCTGAGATGTAGCACATCTGAAGTGTATGACACATAAACACCGACAAGAGATAAATATTTAAAATAAAAAAAACGTTGGTCAAAGAATAAAAGATTATAGACAGATCTACTTACATGGGGTTAGGAGATCATTGCTAATTATTACTATGGAAAGTTCAAGAATCAATCAAAGAGTTGAGAAAAAGACCTAACTAATTTGAAGTAAGATGTGGATACATTAATGCAGACACTTACTGTAGTGTTGTTTATGAGAGTAGCATGCTGATTTAATGATTCAGATGGATCCTTCAAGTTATTTTGAAAGTGGATGCTATTCTTTTTTAGGAGAGAAGCAAACTTTTTCCTATGGGTGTCCCAGTTCAGCTATAAAGAACAATTCAAAGGAGACTGAATTTTTGAAAAATGAAATAAGAGTCCTTATTGTGCTGAGGACTTGAGCACAGTGTTTTAGGTCTAAGATTCAGAAAACACTGGATCTGCCTTTAAAATAAAAGGTTCCTCCTGTCAGTCTGTTATTACCTCAGATACAGTTAATGTAATGTACTATATTTAGTTTAGGAGGTTAAATGTTCTTCGTCGGTGTTAATTTGAAACACACAATTTTCTTAAATCTGCCCCATCAGTTCAAAGGCACTGAGCCTCAACTAATTTGAACACAATCCAGAGTATTGTTGATTGAACCTGCTTTTATGGAAATTCAAGTCCATTTCACGTAGATAGCCAGAATCATTCACGGTATTTTGAGAAAACCTGGTGGAAAAGATTTTCAAATATGATCAATACAGCTCTGCTTTTAGATGCATAAAGTCTGCAATACAGCTATGGGTTTCATTCGATGTCAGCTGATGGTGATATTCTTGCCAGATGAGCATACAGCCTACCACTTTTGGAACACTGACCTCCTAAAGGGTTAATTTCTAAGAAGGATTTATTCTAAATGCTACCACACAAATTACAAACTTTTTAAAAAAACCCTTTTTAACAGGTAATTTTAAAATCTGTTGACTTAACCAAATGAGGCCACCTTGCCACACATTCAGTTGAAGACCTCAAGGTTTTCTTTCTGCTTCATTTTCTTCTCATTTTTTCTGCATAGGGAAAAAAAATTGAAATAGAACATGCTTCACAGATCCCAGCATAGATATTGTAGAGTACATAAAAGAGACAGTCAAGGGCAGGGTGATTGCCAAAGAGCACCCTTTGCAAAACCAACAGTATTTTAGCTTTTCTGAACTTACGATGCTAATTTGACCCCAAACTTCCCTCTCAAACTTGTTCAAACAGAATGTTGTAACCAAAAAAGGTATCAAGAAGAGTCACAGGGCATTTAGCGCCATGACAGAAAATGTAGGTAGGTAATGAGAAACACAAATGAATTAATTTTAAGAGTAAGACAATTAATACTCACAGTAGAAAGAACTCTTCCATTTTTCTGAGTCAAAGACAATGTAGGTCCCTGGCATTTATCTCTTCATTTGAATTTAGTAACAATATGGTTGGTTTAAACCTTTCTGGAGGACATGTGTAAGGCATAAATGGTATCCTGAGTCCTGGAATTTAGATCACTTCACCACACAATGTTTGAGAAAACTTCATTTTGCTGATGGGAGTCCTGTAAGACAGTAGCCAGAATATTTGAGGGTGGCTGAACACAAAAGAGCAAATTACCTGCAAGTGAAAAATAACTTTGAGAATACATGGAGTACAATTAGCAAACTATCAGAATACAGTGCATTTCTCTGTGTGCTGTAGAATAAGCACAACTACAAAAATATTCTTTTGAAATGCAAAGTCCTAAAATTAAGTAGGTTGTCCAAAATATTGTGGTAGTGTAAAAGGCTACCTTTTGACATTTGGGCGAGACTGATCTCATCCATTCAATGTTGGTGTTGTCTTTACCAAATTCAGAATATTAATAAAAATATTCAGAGCGTAACAAATAGTAAAAAGCTTTGAATGAGTCACAAATGATGCAAGCATTCAAAAGGAAGTATTAACTTTATGATAATAATCTACTAAGGGTTAACTAGCAATTTCATGTATGCTGGAAAATAAACCTGTGGAATTGCAAGGAAGACAAAATAGGTGCTCTACTCCTAGGGACTCCAGTACCTATAGATATAGTAACAGAAGACATATCTTTGATTATTGTCATGAGTTTTAAAACTTTCTACTTCCAAAGTCTCCTGGGAAAAAATAATAAATAGATTATATGAAATATTTATGAATTATTTTGATTCTACAAAATATTCTTTCTTTCCTCATTAAACCTCATATTAGGAGTCTGAAAATTTCCTGTCATATATAATACTCATAGCAAAAAAACCGCAAACGTAGTTTAGATACGCTGTCACGACCAATAATTTGATAATCTTAACTAGTATATATCAGCATAACTTTCATGAAAGGAGGAACATTTCAAGGTCTGCTTCCTGTTGAAGATCAATCCATGTAGTTTTATCCTATTTCTAGAGAACTTACTCGCTTTACTAGTTATTTACTTCTCTATTTTACACAAAATGAATTACAGTAGAACACAAAATAGCTCTAAAAATGGAGTGACATTTCTAAAATTGGTGCAAATATTTTTTAACATTTTCTCACTATATTTTGATTTGTTTGTAAACTGATCGGGTAAGCATCCTACAAGCACTAATTGTTTGAACAGTGATTGCCTCCTTCCCACTTCTCCTTACCTAAGAAATGCTGTTGAAATTAGTTCTGAGGTGTTGTGGTTTAACCCTGGTGAGCATCTCAGACCCACACAACTGCTCACACACTCCCCTACAGTGAGATAGGGAGAGAACTAGAAGGATAAAAGAAAATTTGTGCGTTGAGATGAAGACAGTTTAATAGGCAAACAAAAGCTGCATTTGCAAGCAAAGCAAAACAAGGATTTCGTTCCCCACTCCCCACGGCAGGCAGGGGTTCAGCCATCCCCAGGGCAGCAGGGCTCTGTCATCATAACAGTTATTTGGGAAGACGAATGCCATCACGCCCAACGTCCCCCCTTCCTTCTTCCCCCAACTTTTATTGCTGAGTGTGACGTCATATGGTATTGGATATCCCTTTGGTCATTTGGGGACAGCTGCCTTGACTGTGTATCCTCCCAACTCCTTGTGCACCCCTAGCCTGCTTACTGGTGAGGTGGTGTGAGAAGCAGCAAAGGCCTTGGCTCTGTGTGTAAGAACTTCTCAGCAGGAACAAAAAAACCCCTGTGTTGTCAACACTGTTTTCATCACAAACGCAAAACAGAGCCCCATACCAGCTACTGTGAATAAAATTAACTCTATTCCAGCCAAAACCATTGCATAAGCAAACATAAGAGTTTCTGCGTAGGATAGCAAACACTGGAATAGATGGACTCCCAGTGGAATTGATTTGTGTATGGGGACTAAAAAGTTTAATGTTTTAGTGAGAGATCATAAAGTGATAGATATAGTCTTTTAATTAGCAGTTTTGCCAGCGGGAAAGAGTCTTAGTAAATGTGAAATGAATCAAAGACCTGTTCTTGTGTAAGAGTTTAAAAAGATAAATTTCAGCAATATTTTTTACTCTAATAATGAATTATTTATAATTTTATAACAGGACATAATTTTCTAGGAAATATATTGGATATTTTCAGAAACTAGAGGAATTCAGTTTTCCATTTCTGGTATATTTGTTGATATACATATCTAACAACTAGCTGTCACTTCAGGGTTAATAAATGTGAGAGTATGTTTGTAAGTATATTTTCTTTAAATATTTAATATACTTGTTTGTAAGAAGTTTACCCAGTAAGTTACTTACATTCCCATCTATGTAATGAGGAAATATATATCCGTATTTCAGGAGACAATGGTATTTTTAAAGACACAATACTTTTTTCCAACTGAAATTAAGTGGGAATTATATGAGAATTTATGTCCTTGTCACTTAGAACCAGAAAGGCTTTGTAGTGTCTCTAATAAAACACCTAAATTTAAACTAAGGAGACTAAGAATAGACATTTTAATAGGAAAACAGAAAGAAAATGGGATTAAACTGCTTTGTAAATGAATAATGAAAGACACACATTTTGAAGCTATGAAGTGGTAGAGCTTTCACCCTATTTTTCACTATCATGTATGTAGTGTAATTTTGATTATTTACTATTGAAGTTCCCACTTCAGAATATCTATTGCCTTGATTTAATTCATTATTTCTAGCAAAGTGACTACAAGAAGAACAATTAGATTTGCTAAACAGTTCACCAGCTGCTCATGCAAAAGTAATATTTTTGAGATATGACAATTGTTTTATGTTAATAAGCAAGATATTAAAAAGCAAATGACCCCCTTCCCAGAATTTCTATAAATCAAAATCTAACTAAATTACCATATTGCAGACCAAATTACAGAAAATACTTAGTTGTGTAAAATTTTTATTCAATATATCACTTTAAAAATGCATAAAATTATATTAATTCTTAAGTTCAACTTGTTTCAGTAGGTCAAAGCAGAGATTTAAAGTCATTCATGCAGTAGAAATTGTAATAAAAACAGATTTTCTAAGTTGATTCCTTGTACTCTCTTTCCAGTGTTAGTGTGATTTCTCTTACAATTTTACTCTCTAAAGTCTTCATTAAATTAAGCTATATTTATAAAAAATATTCTTAATATTATTAATAGTATTATTATTATTAAAAATAATAATGCCTCAATCTCATGGTATTCTTATGTTTTTTGAAAGCCATTCATGATTTCAGTCTTAAACTGATTCTGAAATCTAATAGGACCACTGCAGTTAGATTCATATATGGAAGAAGATTATTACACCCAGTTCTGCTACAGAAATTCCTTGCATACCCGGAAATAAAACAGATGATAAGTTTAATTTGATATGAAGAGCTATAAAATTCCTTCTTTAGTAATTTATTGCATGGATATGAAGAGATGCAACAAGTTTTGCCAAAGTGCATTTTAATTTGCATTGTAATGAACAATTCTCTTTTAAGAGGTAGCAGAAACAAAGATGTTAATGATGTTTTTTTGCTTGTATTTTTTTAGACAAAATGAATTGGCAGAAATCAGCAGCTCATTTTCTTAAACGCAAAGATAAAGCATGCATTTTATTTTGAGCCTGAGATTATGCCATGTATCAGGAGAAAAATTAATACTATAACACTTCCATGAGTAGTAGAGCAGGTGATTCACTATCTAATATTCTACTTTGGAATAAGACTTCTACTTAAAGAAATGAATAGTTTCAAATGATTTTTTATGCACTGTGCATATGCAAACACATACACACATACTGATAGTGTGTGTCTGCAACATAAAACATATATAAAAATAAATTATTTTATATTAATATAGAGGTATTGTATAATATGCGTTACATATGTAGCAATTGTATATAATAGTTGTCAATATGCAATTGTCAAAAGTATTAGCCAGTTGTGTTGGGTCTAGCTGAGATGGAGTTACTTTTCCCCACAGCAGCCCTCACAGTGCTATGCTGTGCATTGGTGGCAGTAAAGTGTTGGTGACGCACTGGTGTTGTGGCTACTGCTGAGCAGCACCGGTACAGCACCAAGGCTGCTTCTCCAACATTTCTCCACCCCTCACTAGTAGGCTGGGGGTGGGCAAGATCTTGGAAGAGAACACAGCCAGGGCAGCTGACCCAAACTGACCAAAGGGATATTTCGTAAAGTATGACGACTGCTCCACAATAAGAAGCTGAGCCAAAGGAGGAGGAAGTGGGGACATTCATCATTTATGTTTGCCTTCTGGAACAACTACACATACTGAAGTCTTGCTTCCTAGGAAGCAGCAGGATATCACCTGCTGATGAGAAATAGAGAATAAATATTTTGGTTTTGCTTTTCTTCTATGTGCAGCCTTTAGCTTTTGCTTTATTAAACTGCCTTTATCTTGACCCATGAGTGTGAGGCTTTTTTTTCCATCTTATTTTTCTCCCCTCCTTGTTCTACTGAGGAGAGGAATGATAGAGTAGTTTGATGGACACTTGCCATCCAGTCAAGGTTAAACCACCACACTAGTGTAAGGTGATGGAAAATTTAAGTGACCTAAATAAGTCACCTCCTGGCATTAAACATTATCTAGAGATAGTAAAGCAAACAAAAGAGTCACAAATAACAGAGATTTTACTTTGCTTAAAATAAGTCTTTCATTAGTACATTAAAGCAGAAAAATCCATATTTACCCAGAGGAGAAAACCCAATTACCCATATACTCTATTAGCACTTCTAGAAGGGTTCATAAACCAGAGTTGTTGGAGATTATTATTTATTATCTTTTATATCTTGGAAGTTGTTGAAAACCCACCCTGGGTGCATCATCACACACAAACAAAGCCATCTTGACCTTGCATCAGTAGGAAGCTGAAAATAATTGCGTCAAATTTTCCAGAGTAACTAGGAAGTGACTGATGTGATTCAGTTAATGTCTTTGACTTATTTCAGTGAAGCAAGGTTGGTATAGACAGCACTTGTTTGATTGTAATGCTGTAACTACATGAAAGTGTCAGCCCTGCTTAACCATTGTGGTTTAAACCCAGGCAGCAACTAAGCACCACGCAGATGCTCACTTGTTTTCCCTTTGGTAGGAGGGGGAAGAGAATCAGAAGAGTAAAAGTGAGACAACTTGGGTGGAGATAACGGCAGTTTAAAAGGTAAAGCAAAAGCCATGAATGCAAACAAGGAATTCATTCACAACTTCCCATGAAGGGGTTCAGCCATCCCCAGGACAGCAGGGCTCCATCATGTGTAATGGTTACTTGGGAAGACAAATGCCATCACTCCCGACATCGCCCCCTTCTTCCTTCTTCCCCCAGCTTTATATGTGCATGACGTCATGTGGTGTTGAATATCCCTTTGGTCAGCTAGGACCAGCTGTCCCAGCTGTGTCCCCTTCCAGTTTCTTGTGGACCTCCAGCCTACTTGCTTGTGGGGTGGAGTGAGAAACAGAAAAGGTCTTGGCTCTGTGTAAGCACTGCTCAGTGTCCTGGTTTCAGCAGAGACAGAGTTAATTTTCTTCCTAGCCACTGGTATAGTCCTGTGTTTTTGATTTAGGATGTGGATAACACAGCGATACTTTTAGTTGCTGCCAAGCAGTCAAGGACATTTCAGCTTCTCATGCTGCCCTGCCAATGAGAAGGAGTCAGGAGGGGACAGTCAGCACAGATGACCAAAACTGACCAAAGGAATATATCATACCATATGATGTCATGCTCTGTATATCACTGGGGGGGTTGGCCAGGACGCAGGACAGCTTGGGGTCTTGCTGAGCATTAGCTTTGGGTGGCAAGAAATTGTGCTATTATGACTAGTTTTTTATTAGTATTAGTATTAGAATCAGTATCAGTATCAGTATCAGTATCATCAGTATCAGTATCAGTATTAGTATTCTTTTCTGTCCTGTTGAACTGTCTTTGTCTCAAGCCATCAGGTTTGGGTTTTTTAGGGTTTTTTTTTTCTCTCCATCTCACTGGGGGACATGGGCTGAGCCTGATTGTAGCTGCTGCATGCATTAAACCATGACACTCAGCAACAGCTAAAACATCCTTAAATTATCAACATTGTTTTCAGCACAAAACCAAAATATAGCCTCAAACTGCCTACTGTGAAGAAAATTACTCCAGCCAAAACCAGCACATTCTCCATCTCTTATTCCATACCATTTACATCATGCTCAGGTCTCACGCTGTCTGATATATCCTCATTAACCATCACCATCCTTCCCATCCTTTGATATAATACACAAATTTCATTCCCTTAGTCTATGGACCCTTCCTGTGAAATGTTCATAATGTCCATTGAGTTCATTTAGTCGATGGCTTTGGCCTCCATATATTATGATGGTCACTCGGGATAGCAGAGGTGGTGTGTTGCATGGACTTATTGGGCCCCAAAGCCAGCTCAGATTGGGGCACTGCTGCACTTGCATTGCCGCTTGTAAGGCTTGTCCTCCATTGGGTCAGGTCGTTCCTACTACAGCAATTCCTATAACATGCAACAGGGTTAGAACAATTTAAAGGTACTTCCACTACAATGTCTATGCCTGGTCCCTTTGCACCAGACCATCAGGTTTAACATTGCAATGAACTCCTCCCCTTGCCCCTGCTCTGGCTTGGACTTATTCACAGACTGTAGTCCCGTGGGAGTGTACCTACTCCAAGTGGAGCTTTATCTCTGAGCCACAGTTTCTCCAGGGGCACACCTGCTGCTGCATAGACTTATCCACAGCCACGATCAGTCTGAGGTGCACCTATTCCAGCGTGACCTTATCCATGGGCCACAATGCCTTCAGAGATAGATCTGCTCTAGTATGGCCTTAATCACAGAAACAGGCACTTCAGAATTAAACCTAATCCAACATGGCCTTACTCATGGCTGCAGTCCTTCCAGGGGAGTACCTGTTCTGTTGTGGGATTATCCATGGCCACATGCTTTGAGGTGCTCCAGCATGACCTCACACACAGCCATTTCTTCTGAAATGTTTGGCCACCTCCTTTTTATGTCCTTTAAGTCTAGTTCTGGTGGTAGTGGCAGCATGAGTGATGATTTTAAAGCGGTCAGTTGTTTTGTTACTAGAGAATCCTTTTTGTCCTTTTTCCAGGAAGCAGGGGTGTGAACACAATCAGGGTTATCGCCCATAACATTTTGAGGCGGGAGCTGGTGATTCAGATTTGTTTGACATTTCACTCCAGTTTGCACCAAGTCTTTGAACAGTTCTTCCATACATTCCAAGTAAGCTAGTGCCACGGATTCTCCTTACTCCATGTTGTTCAGGGACAAGGAATAGTTTTTCCCAAGGTTGTATGCTGCCTATAAGGCTTATGCACTGTTTTGATACTCTTCTGTATAGAATACCAGTTTTGAATATCTTGCACAGGTAAACCTTAGTTATAGATTCAGTTTGAGCTTGATAGTCTGGATACTTAGCTACTTTTACTCCACAACTTACTGGGTAGTAAAAAGTGCCCTTGGGCCAGAATTTGGCTGGGTTCAAATATTTCCAGGTGCATGCAGGTGCTTCACCATATCTAAGGAAAAATTTTCTTCCATAAAGTATGGGATTTTCCAGTCAGGATTAAATTCAGCAACTGAATTATTATGAAGTCTCAGCTTTATATGCTGAGCATGACATCATATGGTATGGGATATCCCTTTGACCAGTTGGGGCCAGCTGTCCCAGCTGTGTCCCCTCCCAACTTCTTGTGCACCCCCAGCCTACTTGCTGGTGGGGTGCAGTGAGAAGCAGAAAAGGCCTTGGCTCTGTGTGAGCGCTGCTCAGCAGTCACAAAAACATACCTGCATTAGCAACATTCTGTTCAGCACAAATCCAGAACATAACCCCATACCACCTACTCTGAAGAACATCAACTCTATCACAACCAAACTTAACACATTATCCTAAACTTATTCTGAAATACTTCCCTTGGTAAACTCCTAATAATATAAAAAGACCTCATCTGCCTTTATCTACTTTAGATCATCATGGTTACTCTTACATAGTCATTTAATACATAATAAAAATTAAAACAAACCCTTTGCTTGCGATTAATTTCAGCCTTAAATAATCTTTTAACCTTGAAAACTTAACCTTACTAAGCATTCAAAATTATTCACTCTTCTTAATTCATCAATTATTGATTGATTAGCTTTTCATTCGTATGATGGGAACCTGATATATACCAAAGTGTAAAGAAAAATATAATTTTGGATAGTGAATATACTGGTAGCATTGTCACAATTGTGATTAACCTATTACAGGAAAGAAACCATGGCTCAGAGACATGCAGATGAGCCCATTAAAGGAATTTATATATCTGTCAATCTAATGGATATTCAATAAATAAATACTTTTTCCTTTTGATGAATTGAAAATATTGCAACCCAGAGGAATGCTGATTATTTAAGGACAGAGTAGTTGCACACAAAAAAAAAAAAACAACCACAAATAAAAAGCATCACAGACTTAAATTTATTAACAGTTATATTTCTGTGGAAAAGTTATACATGAAGTGGAAATACTCGTGACATTTTCTCACAAAAGACTCTGTAAAAAAAACAGAACTTTCAGGATATTCATTAATTTTTCTTCGATGTTAATATCCAAAATGGAGTTCAGAAAGGAGCTACAGAGCTGAAATTAGCTTACTATACTCATTGGGCTCAGTATGCTTTCACTAAATGCGATTATTCTTCAGTGTTCATTTACCTAAGTGGTTGAAGTTGCCTGCAGCAAGGAAGGAAGGAATGCAAGGCTAGACCTCAAACGATCATACAAACTGATTTTAAAATTAGTAGTCAAAATTAGTGTTCTTCAGTGAGTAGCTAAGACTCTAAATGAAAACTTATAAAAAGCTTCATTAGAATACACTGAAAACAATTAATTCCTAAACATCTAAACCCATTTTTGACATTGAATGTTTTGGACAGTGTTTGTCTTGGACAAATCACTTGAGATAATTAAACTCTCTGGAAAAAAAAAGGATAATATTTTTTTTTCTATTCTATGAAAGTGTTGTGACTGAGCTATTTAAGTTACTATTGATAAAGTACATTAAAGCCCAAATGACAATAATAATAATAAATCCATAAATTTACTTTCTGCTAGTACAGAAAATTTACTCCCTATCTTTCAAATTTTACACACAGAGAAGTTTAACTTGCACATTCTTGAATCTGTCTGTTTATCCCTACACATCATCACCTTTTTCCTCACTAGCACTGATACTTTGTCTTCCAAAAGAGTGTTTGCATGTTTCATACTTGTGCTCATGTTAAGATATGATGATTGATTTAGGCTTTATGTAACTATTTACATCTAATATGAAAGCTTCTTGGGTGGATGTTTGAAAAATATTTGAATTTAGTTTGCCTAAAAGAACACAAGATTGTTATTACTTTCTGTCTGGCACTTTCCCACTCTAATATGCATTATTCTTAGCCCTACCCAACTGCTCGGAAGTTCCACAAACATCTTACTATTTTCAGAATAAAACGTAGAAAATTTTGGGGTGTTGGATTACTTTTTTTTCCCTATAATAAATCTTTTCATTTCAATATCTTTTTTTTTCCAGTTTGGGTGAAAAGGAAGAATATCACCATTTCTCACAAAGCCAAACTCTTCTATAAAAGATACTAGAAATTATCTAAAGTTGATATTGAATAATTTCAACTTTTTATTGAAATACAAACTTGAAAACTAGGATAAACATAAGTGTAACTGAAACAAATTGTTAGAGCATTTTCCCATTGAAAATGTAGCTGAACTCTAAATATTCAACTTAGAAATTTAGATCTCAGAAAAATGAGTTTTTTCTAAGGTAAATATATTTCATCAACTATTCTTTGATAAATTCTGCTTGCAATAAACTGACTTTTAGGCAATTAACATTCAGCTTGTATACTGTAGACAGTTTGAGCTGCCTTTTCAGATGTTTCTTTAATAGCAATGGGAAAACTACCTTTCTAGTATTCTGCTTCTCTTCCCTCCCCCACTCCCCCAGATATCAGTGGCTGGGAGTAGGCTAAGAGAAATTAGGGGAATCAACATTTGCCCCTAAATTCTCTCGCTTGCCCTTTTCTCCAATTATTATTACCTATCAGTGTCACAGTTTGCATCCACTATTTTATCTTTTCTGTTCTTTTATCATTCCCATATTTAATATAAATTTCATGCCTTCTTTATCCCTGCTTTCTGTGAGCAATATTGGGAAACTCATACCTATCTTCTTGGGTTGCTCATTACATCATTTTGCAAGTTAAACAAAGTACTTTTGAGCAAAGAAAGCAAAGGTGAAGTAGGGGGTTCCTTAGCACATTTCATTTCTTGCTGTTGCCTTGTTTGCCTCTGTTCTAGTGAAAGCATTTGAACAAGGGGCTGCAATACTGGGGAAAAGCCTTCTCACAAGACAGCCTAGTTTGTGAATGTCTGTTTTCTCTGGCATCCTTGGGCTTTCTGTTTCATGCATAATGTGCAGGTTTTCTGCTGTTCAGTATAACCTCAGGCATACTTTGAAAATGAGCTTCCAGGAGAAGCTGTGCTGCTTAGTCAAATTTAAGAAGCCTCAAACAGGGAGTATTCTGGCCCTCTGTTGTCTGCCATAATTTGCACCCTCAAATTGCCTCCTCAGCTAACAATTTTCCTGAGCAATACTCGTTAATACGGCAGTTATTTTTTGCCTCTTTTCTATAGCAGAATAAAGTGCCTTTGTTTGCATGCACAGAAGAAACACTCTGCCTCTGCCTGAGCATTTAACAAATGACCATTCTGTCATCTACTCTGCTCAGATTCTAATTATGGATATACAAATCATAACACATCCATTTTGAGCTTTCCATGTTTCCTTTTCCCTCGTTTTCTCTTGGAAGAAAACCACTGAACTGGCAGGAGCATCTGTGGGTGGAAACAGAAGTGTTAGGACTTGCTCATTCTTCCTTCCTTTGTGTTGACGAGGCATGCAGAAAACAGATTTGAAAGTAGTCTAGAAAAGGAGAACACCAATTTTTAGTTTTTCGTTTTTCGTTGCCCTCATTCAAAGTGATAGACTTTGGATGAAAACATTTGTAATGATACAGGAAGAGAAATGATACAAGCATGCACTCTAAACTTGGTCTCTCCTCTGCTCACCCCCGTTTTCCTTCAAAGGAAAAAAGATGCCTCAACACATTACCATGACTGTCAAAAATGCCCTAGTCACAAAATTATTAAGAGTGTTTAGATTTCCCTCACCTACAAAAGAAAACCAGCAGAGTTTTAGGCCCCGAGGGCTCTAGCTTGCTGATCCCAGCCCAGTTCCCCCCTGCAGCTTCCCCAAGGCTCCCCCCATCCAACCCACAACCCAGGATCCCATGTCAACCCCTTGGGGCCATCAGCCCCTGCCCCAGTGATGCCACAGCAGGGACAGTCTCCAGCCCTGTTCTGATGCTGCTTGGAACCTCTGGATGAGTACGGACTCAGTTGTCTGATGCTCACCGATGACCTCCCGCGGGCTGCCCAGTTGACACTGGAGCTGCCCAGAGGCTCCTGCTCTCTGGCCCTCAGGGACTGGCTCCCCTCAACCCTTGTCACTCCCTGACAATGAGTTTGCTGTGACATCAAGTCCCTCCTTTTTCTTGCTTTTTCTCACCAAGAAAACTCCACAAAGACTTCTTTATTCAAACAATTTATAAATCATATGTAATCAAAGGTTCCAAAGAGCTTTATTTACAACAATAGTACTTTATTTTTTTCAATTTGCCTCAATATTAAAGTTACAGAAGAGATTCAAATACTTTTTAGCACCACAGGTGAGTACAACAGAGGCTTTCCAAAAGCTGTAAAATATGTGACACAGATAAACAAAAGTAATATTCATTTGGACCCTGTCTCATATATGATGAGAGACTGAAATCAGGCAGCTGAAGCAAGCTTCTGCCTTGAGCCATACACCCTGCTTGTCCAATGGAAGCTGATGCCTTTGAGATAGAAAGGATTGAATACTCATTAAATATTTCCTGAATCACTGTGATATTCAGCTCAACCCACGAAGGCAAAACAAGCCTAATTTTCAGCTTAGTTTAAAACATCAGGTGAAAAACAAATGGTTAAAATCTTCTCTAAGTACTCTTTAGGGATGTCACCCTGTGAAAAGCAGCAGCCATCAGTGGAGCAGCGTGTGTGAGTAAAAGCAAAAACACCTTCAGCCATTAGGTTTTAATTCACAACTCTAGGTGAATCAGAGCCCTGGAAGAAAATTATACTGAGACAATATATTTAGGATGAATAACTCTACTATTTCACTTAGAACTGTTTGCATAGTTAAAGGTGAAGTGCATGCATCACCTAATGTTTTTTGTCGTACTTGTATTACTATCATTTTCTTAAACTGCCCATAGAAAATCAATCACACATTTTCTTTAGTAATAACCTGCCCAGCCTTTTAGGGGTTTTATAAAATGTAACTTCTCTGTTTATCATCTTGGACAATGAGTGAAATGCTCTCTAATGAAAGGAGAACTCCTATATCTATAATTTCTCTCTGTGAAACTGTGTGTGTGTTACGGGTACATCTATGCATAAAAAGATGAAAGTTCATACCTAAATTTGTGTGTGAGATAGACTTCTAGCTTGTGTAATTGTGGATAAATCCACAGGGCTCAAACCTGGCGAAAGCAAAGAGAAACAGAAGAATAAAAGGAAGGGGGTTCTGGGGATTCCTTAATTTTGCCACAATTCAAAACTGGAATGGGAGTTCTTGAGCTAGGGTTTGAATTCCCATCAGATTACTTCTATTACAAGTATTGGATTTTTTGTTAAGTGTAGGCATTTTGAAGGAGGGAAGAGATTAACAGCTCACATGACAAGTATGAACAAGAGAGGATGGGCAAAGGGGAAAAAAAATCCTAAAACTCAAAGGTAAAAATTGTAGTTCAGACAGCAATAGAACCATACGTACATTTATTTATTTGTCTGATTGCATTAATTGCTGCATATTAAGTACTACAGAATTACTGCTTAATGCAGTGCCTAGTTCTCAAATCTCTACAAACATAAAGCCCCTTTAAACATGCAACTCCAGGTTTTATATACAAAGATATTTAAACTTGAGTTGTCCAAACAAACAGTCTTAAAAAAGAGCTTCTTGGACTTGGGCAATGAGTTGGAGTTCACCATAATGAGATTCCTGGTCCATGACTGTTGTATATATGCTACAAAACTAAACATTCCTAGGGCTGTTCCCTGGCATTGTTATTAAGCATCAAGAAATGTCTCATGTTTATATTATTCAGTTTCTTCTTCTCCAAACACTGTGTACGCATTCAAACTGTCCACTGGGAATTGGTCCTGGACTGTACTGCTGTCAGCATCGTGCCCTGGAATTGTTTGGGGAAGCGATAGCTGCCTCTGCAGTAAACTATTTCAGGGATCATTCTTAAAATTTTCAGAAGTAATAGGCTATTAAGAAGTTCTAGCTCCTGGAAAGATTCCCTGATGCTCAGTAATTTGCTAGTATAGATGTACCTGTGATACTTCCTGTTCACAAGAACTATTATATCTCTGTGGATATAATCTCTGATGTTTTATCTTCTTTTTAAATGGAATCTTCGCACAATGTTTTACTTCTTGTAGCACGTAATATCAATTTCAGTTTAGACTAAAACACATTTTTGTTTTTCAAATAATTGACCATATAGGATAGGGGGGAACAAATTGTACATCTGTTGTATGAAAAAAAGTACTTTAAGACTGAATAATGTACTGCCAGATTCTGAACCCTTTGTGCATAACGAATAAGACCTAATTCTTTTACTCACCAAGTAATGTAACTAAATTAATGGAACTGTTTTAATACATGATAGTACTCAAAGTGAATGCAAGATGAAGATTTGTATGATGAATATTAAAAACTTAGGTCTAGCAGCTTCTACCTTTAAAATTTCATAAATAAATTTCAAGCAAATATTAATTAGAGAAAAATAAAATTTCAAATGCAGTAGAAATATATATGATTTTGCAATGATATTGATAAATTTTCAACGAAACATTTGTACATATATATTGGATAGAGTGCACCCTCAGCAAGTTTGCAGATTATACAAAATTAGGATTAGTTGATCCACCACACGGCTGTGTAGCCATTCAGCAGAACCTTTACAGGCTGGAAAAATGGGCCAGGAGGAACCTCATGAAATTCAACAAAAGCAAACACCAAGTACCGCACCTGGGAAGGAATAAACCCAGGCACCCCTACATGCTGGCTGAAGAACAGATTTGGACAGAAGGACCGGGGGGCCTTGGTGGACACCATGTTGCCCATGAGTCAGCATTGCCCTTGCAGCATCAAAGGCCGACAGCATCCTGTGCTGCTTTAGGCAGAGCATTGATGTCATGATCCTTCCTCTCTACTGAGCCCTGGTGAGCCACATCTGATTCCTGTGTTGGCTCCTCAGTACAAGACAAACAGGGACATAGTGGAGCAAGTCCAGTGAACGGCAGTGAAGCTGATTGTAACAAGGTACATATTACCTTTCCAATTAAACTTCTGTTCTGTTCCTTTGTTCCATTTAGTTAAAGACATAATTTATTCAAAAAAGCTTTTTTTTCTTTTTAGGCTAACAATTCATAATGAGTAATGTCTGCATTTTTGGATATACATGCATATGTGTGTGTGTGTATAGATTTACATCATGCTCTGAAAGATAAATGCATTCAACGCAGAGTTTTTGATACAGTAGTCCTTTTAGTATGATAATTATCATGAAGATACTTATTAAGGATCATAGTAATTTCCTTCTAACATTGAACAAGGAAGTTTGGAAGCAAATAGAATTATTCTTAAACCTATGCCTTACCACATGTAAGTGGTATGTCTGTTTGCACATACCTGGGAATTGTTCATTTCTTTAATCAACATTGTTCAATAGTAAGTCTTATGTATAAGCAAGCTACATGTTCTGTTTGGAGGTGACTTATGTGAAAACTGAGTCCAGTCATACTGCTCTTGTTCCATCTAGAAATTACCTAAGTGGCAATGTTCTGTAAGGTTAAAAATACATGGAGATTATGTTGCGTCTTTCAGAGTTTTTCTGATGATAGAGAGAACGTATATAGCCTGAAAATTATGTATAAAGGTAAACAGCTACTTTCATAGATACACATCCGTGGTTGCATAACAAATTGCAGAGTATGTGGATGCAAGATTAGTCAATCACATGGTTCCCTTACTGTGATGCACCCAATTGTTATTTTAAGAAGGAAAATGACCAATTTCTGTAAGAAAAAATACATACAGATTACTTTCTGGCCTCTTCAATTCTCTGAGAAACTTTAAAAAATGCAAATAAGTGCTAGTTCTCCAGCTCCATCAACAGACTTTCAAAGTCACATGGAAGTCTGTCCTCCCCTCCTGCAAGGTACTATTGAGCAATGAATACACCTGTTTCATTTTGCTGAAGTCCTGTAACCCAATTTCTTCAATGTATGCCTCCAAATAAATTTGACAGCCAGATGTTTTTTCACAGCAAAAGTAAGATTTGACAGTAAATTTCTCAGTCTTGCGTCAGTCCATTACACAGTTGCACTTATAAATTTCACAAACCATCCATAACTATCAAAACTCCCTCCATTATTCCACAGTAAACCTGATGATAAGAGAATGAGAGGTTAAGTACCATTCTGTATGCTTACGTGAGAGTGGAAAGAACATCCATTATCCAGGAGAACAGTGTAATAATAATACACTCCTGAACACAGAAAGCAAAACAATTGTTTCATTGATTATTGTAAATGATGTCTTAAAAACATGTTTTCAGTTCTGCTGGTAATAGAATAGAATAGAATAGAATAGAATAGAATAGAATAGAATAGAATAGAAT
>VWZZ01004986.1:0-17878 GCA_013399095.1 Psophia crepitans | reverse complement strand
TTCCCTGGCGCAACTTGCAGCCATTTCCCCTTGTCCTGTCACTAGTTATCTGTGAGAAGAGGCCAACCCCCAGCTCGCCACAACTTCCTTTCAGGTAGTTGTAGAGGGCAATAAGGTCTGCCCTGAGCCTCCTCTTCTCCAGACTAAACAAGCCCAGTTCCTTCAGCCGCTCCTCATAAGACCTGTGCTCCAGCCCCTTCACCAGTTTCGTTGCCCTTCTCTGGACACGCTCCAGGGCTTCGATGTCTTTCTTGTGGTGAGGGGCCCAAAACTGGACACAGTACTCGAGGTGCAGCCTCACCAGGGCTGAGTACAGGGGGACAATCACCTCTCCTTATAGAAAAGGTACATCTCCATACTATCCTTTACTTTAGCTTTTCTTTACTGATACTTCCCAGACCATGTTCTGCTGTCTCGTCAGACCACTAAAATGCTTTGTGATTTGTCATATAGGTCAGAAACTGTTCTTTCCATTTGTGTCTGCACCCTGATGTGCCCTGTCCGAACAAAAAGAGATCACCTAAACCTGTCAACAGTCAACTTCAGAGAAGATCTGGTGGAAATACATATTTTAAAGGCAATAACTGGAAAAATTCTTAGTAGAGTTATATCAGGGAGCATCTTGACAATTAGACCTTCAGAAAGTTATAACTTACAGCAATGCAGTTATCATTTCTGAACAGTTCTGTTTAGTATTTCAGTAGATCAGATTTTCACTGAATTATCATGAAAATGGAATGAGTCCTTTGAGAACACTTGGCCCGTTCAGCGTCAAGCATCACTATTTTCTTTGTCTTTCACAAACTCAAACAGTGGCAGCCTCAAAGCACGAGGTCTATCAATCAAAAGCCTGCTGACCTGCAAGATTAGGTAAGCAAAAATGTAAAGAGAAAATGAGATAGTGAAAGTTTACTTAGGAAGCAGCAAGAACTGCAAAACACTGTTCGACAGATTAAAGATGCATCACATAGTTTTACTGACTTTGAAGAAAATAAAAATTCCTGAACTTCATCATTTTCACCTATCCATTTTTCATGTTTTATCACTCAGCTGTCCAAACTGTTCATTGTAACTAAAATGTACCAATAATAAAGTCTTATAATTAAAAAAAAATTGTGTACAAAAGCAATTTGACTTAAGCAAAATTATTCATTACTTTCTATTCCTTCAAGGTTTTGTTTGTTTGGGGTTTTTTAAAATGTAAATAAGATTTAAAGTATGGATTATTTTTTATTAATTATCCTGTACTGTAGCACTGATATTATTTACTACTTGCAGTATCTGATTGGCCAGATATAACAGTTGGTTTTAGTCCAACTTTGTTCTTTACTGAGAGAATAATAATACAGAAGGAATAACTTAAGAACACTTGTGAATTATGAGAAGAAAGATTGCCTTTGTGAATATTCTGTTTCATAAATATTTTCACACACAAAAAAAACATCATCTAAAATCTGAATAAATGTATTTTACTTCTCTGAAGGTTTATAACCTAGGGTGGTTTTGGTATTTTTCTTTAATATATAATAATTTTTATGCCTTTATTTAAAATGTAAGCTTTTATTTTCTGTTATCTAGTCTTTATGAGTAAACAGTAGACTAATGTAAGCACACCAGCAAATATCGAATATTGTAATATCAACTTGTAGATATTTTTCTAACTAAGAAATTCCCAAATCACAATTTTAGTCATCAAAGCAAGCTATACAATGCACGAATGAGTAGAAATTATGTTCTAGATCCTCCCAAAGACACACCGTGCTGCTAAAATAGCCTAAGTAGCATGAAGAGACTAGTAGTAAGCTTCTTTTTTCTTACTAGAATTTGGGAGTGTTATTGTGGTCAATAAGGATTTTTTGCCTTTTAGACTTCTACCTTAAACAATATTCAGTGAAATGCCTGAGTTTACTACAATTATATGTTTTGTTGTTGAAATGCTGAGTTCCCCCAAAAGACTATTGTTTACTTCATTTAAATTCCTTGCATTGAAACCATCTTTGAACGTTATTTTTCAAACTCTTTTTGACNGTTGTTGAAATGCTGAGTTCCCCCGAACATTGAAACTATCTTTGACTATTATTTTTCAAACTCTTTTTGAATCCTTCCAATCTCCACGGCCTTTCATGAGAGTTAAATAGTGCTAGTTTGGCCTATTTAGGAGTGCTATTAAGACCTATCAATCATTTTATGCTTCTTCCTGCATTAAAGTACTTCCATCAGCATTTTTTATCAATTAAGCTAGAGTTGGATAAAACCTAGTCACTTTTTTTGTGGAATTTATTCATCTGTCTCTGCTAAATAATGTTCATTTTGTTATGTAAAATGGGACAACTACAGTATGAAAAACTGAGTTCCATCACAGAAAATATAATGTAGAGCATTTATTTGCCTATTAGACAAGAAGAGTTCAAATTCGCTCCATCGCAGGAAAGAATGTAACCTCATCTCCTACACCGCAGTAGGGCCACTAAAATCCTTACTAGGAATGCTTTATCTTACAGTACGGTATAGGGTTTGTTTTTTCCTTGGGTTTTGTTTTGTTTTGTTACATTTTGTTACATTTTGCTTTGTTTTTTCCCCTCTTTTTTTAAATAACAAGGCTAATTTTGTGGTTCATATGGTAAAGATGCCTGCCAGACTGGGAAGGGAGGTAAGCTGGGAGGTACCTAGCTTGTAGATCTTAAAGAAATCATGTGCTAAATGTTGACCCCATAGGCAGCTGTAGTCATGCCAAAGTACAAATCTTCTGGTGCCTAGGAAACCTTTATGAGTGAAAAGTCAATTGCCTACATACTGTAGTTTCCTGAAACACCAGATGGCACCTGATCATGGGTTTGATCATATAAATATCGGGAAAGCTAGACAAAATGAAGGGGAATAAATCCTTTTATGGGTTTAGCAATGGTCGTCTTTTACAAAAGTGCACATTTGGATTTAGATACTGTGTTTGACCAAAATCAAGCAAAGAAGAAAAGAAAATGTGAAAGTGTTTCTATTCCTGTTAGATTTTCAGCCTGAAATTCAGATCAAAGAATGTTAGCTTGGAGTAGCTTTATTCTTGTATCTGCTATTTATTGAAAAACCACCAAAAAACCAAGAAAACAACAAACAACAACAACAACAACAACAAACCACCCAAAAACCCACTCCTTAAACCTTTTTGGAGTTGGTTTTTGATATCTTGGAGCCTGTTTTCTTTCATGGGATCTGAGAACAGAAGATATTTTTAAGAGCTGCTGGAGAGAAAGAAAACAGCTTAGAATGATAGTAGATATTGAAACAATTTAAAATATGCATGAGTACCATTCATGCAGATGCATATTCTTTTTCACCTATGCCAACCTATACAAATGCCATTGCATCGTATCAGTTTTCTATGGCTGAGTTTCTTCTGTACAAGTTCTAGTAACTGCCATATTTGAAATGAGGACTCATCCAAAGTAGCACAATCCCTTCAGCTAACCATATGCATGTATACATAAATGTTCTCCATCAACTTTTCATACCTACATAGGCTGTTCATTGCAATAAAGGCATGTATTATAAAAATATGATATATATAACATGCTTTACAATGCTTTCTTACTTGACTAGACACAGGAGTGGATAGGAAAAGCAAGGCCTCTAAAGAATATTCAGGCCTATAAAGAATAATAAGTCATACCTTCCACAAGGTATACATACCAAGGTGTATATAACTTTAGTCATAGATTTAGGTACGTATAACTATCAATCATAATGGAATAACAATTTAACTTTTTTAAGATTAGCACTTAAGCTATCATAATGCCAGGGTCAATTTTTTCTAACAAAATCTTGTTTAGCTAGAACGGAGTGTCACAACTTAGACAACTAGTGGAGTGACTGAAACTTAAGTCTACTGCTCCTCTGACTTATTGCAAGTATATTTTAGTGCTTATAAAATTTTAATTGCATGTCAGCTGTGTTTGAATTCTTCTTTCCAATGTAGAGTATTTGCCTTGATCGTAGGCAGCATGTTACGTCTTTCATTTCAGAAAACCTCATCTCTTAAACAAATGTCATCATTTGATTCCTAGCTGACATTCCTTTCTTAGACCTTGCTTGTATGAAGTTAACTTTGCATACTGAATGAAGCAATGGTCTTTATTTATTTTTATTTTTATTTCTGTTTCACACAGTTTTCACTTATAAAAGAGAAAATAGTCTACTCCCAGAAAAGGAAAATTAATTTCATCGAATTTTGGTTGAAGCAGGGAACTAGTCCTTGACAGAGGCCTCGATCTAAGGATAACGTTTGGTCTGTTCCTAGTTTGAAATATATGAGCCATTTCCACTGATAAATTTCAGATTTTCTAAAGTGCAGTGTTGACTCAGAACCATTATTTTTAAGACCATAATCCTTTAAGGCACAATAAGCATCCAATGTTACCTGAACATTTGGGTGTGGAGTGAACATATATTGGCTTTCCAGCATAAAGCTGGAACTGTATTATACTTGTCCTTTTACCGTACTAGACATTTAATTTGTAGGCAAGCAAATTAAGTAGGACAACATCATCACCCTCTTGGACAGGGTGATTTTAAGTATCCTTTGGTGACTCATTCTATCCTATTTTATAATAAACTTTTATATAATCCTTTTCTTGAATGTGCCATTAAAGGAGGATGACAGAAGGTAGGAGGTGAGAATGACTAGATGAGTATTCAGCACCAGATTGGTATTACATTAATATGAACTACCATTTCCTTATCATCAAAGACAGACGTTTGGATATCCATAACCATAAAATTTTATTTTTACTAGACTCTCACATTAAAATAACTCTACTTCTTAGTATTTTATTTCTTTAAACCAATAAATTATTTATTTATTTAGTGCTGGCAGAGATTCAAACAGAAACGTTTTGTCATTGAAGGTACTATAAAAAGTATATTCCTGAGTACTTCGCAAGACACAAGGTATCCTGCCTTCTCTTTGCTCCAAACACCAACCAGGAAAAAAAAAACAAACAAACCAAACCACCAATCCCCATCTTGTATCAGTTAAATTGAATGTTATTGCATAAATAAAACTGATGTTTGTTGACAAGTACGGAGTCAGGGAAAAAATAAAACAGCCAGAGTTGCCAATTCTTATAAACCCATAATGAATATAGCTCCTAGTGCTTTACTCCCTGTAGCCTGTTTCTTTAAAAAAAAAAAAAAAAAAAAAAGAAGTGATCTTTTATCTGGCCATCCAATAACACTAAAAAACCCCCTACCCTTAAAATGGTGTTTTTCCATACAAAATTAGTGAGTATATTGGCTATAGCGAGACTAGGATTTCATGGAGGGTTTTTTTTCAGATTAAATTACGTAGATTGAAGTAACATGGTTTCCTCTTTTTAGAATTTTGCCTGGGGAAGTTTGAATGTTTTTTGCAGAAAAATTTGTAGAATTACATATAGATCAAATCAAGAATATTGCTGAGTTGTAACTGATTTACTGTTATTTTGTTCAAGACAGGTAAGATGTTCTTACATTTTGGCTTTAATATTTAGAAGATAATTTTAGATTAATGAATTAACAAATTAATTAGTTGCACCAGCCACTGCTATCTGCAAGGCAGACATCAATCTACAACATTTCAATTTTTCTGAGGTTCATGTCTATCCCATAACAACCTTTTTGTTGCTGTCCTTCATCCTCTCCACTGTTCCCTGCTTTCCTAATCCTCTGAATAGAGTAGGTGGGTAACTTTCATTCTGGTTCTGCATATTTATTTAGTATACTTTCAGTACTACTGATGTGTGGCACACTTAGACTGCAATCCAATTGCTATCTCCAAGGCAACTGGACAGTAGCCTGGTTGTAGTTATGTTCCTGGAATGGAGAACAACGGAATAGAGAAGAATGTTTTATGGTGTTTCTCCTGTTTTGTATGGCACAGGTGTATGGAGAAAGGGAGAGGGAGAGAGGAAGGGACAAAGAGAGGAAAGAAAGCAAGGGAGAGAGGGAGGGAAGGAGGAAAGGAGGTGGGAAGGAAGGAAAGGGGGAAGGAAAGATGGAAGGGAGGGAGACAGTCAAAGTATTTTTCTGTGATACAGCATTGATATTGCTCATGAAAAAATACTGGATTTGGATTGATTTATGAATTAAAATATACTTGAAAATCTAGCTGTTCAAAAAATAAGCTTCCACTGAGTTATGCCATTCCAATGAATACTTTTATTAATAACACTAATATAAATTTTGATGGGTGGATGTAGAAAAGTAACCTTACAAATGCTTAACTATTATTCAGGAGAAGCGGTTGAGCAGTGCTGCTTCTGTTTCTTCAAGAATTAAATTAGCCAGCAGAACTTGGAATTCATTTGTAGCACAGAGGTTCAACTCTTACCCCTGTTGTGCAAGCAACACTACAATCTAATAGGAGTTTATATTCTCCTTTAGGATATACTGAATTATGTCAGTTCCAGCGATAAAGAGATAAATTTCTGCATGACAAACTTCTCCTCACGAGAGGGATCTGCTGGATGAAGCTCTTGTGCAACTGCAGGCGTTTTCAAATCCATCACTGTGTGGTCATGATCCTAGACATACCTATGTCCAGGCTAAGCTGTTGATCAGCCAGCAAATGCGTACTTCACTGCAGGTCATCCTGCATACTACAGTAATAAGTTCCTTATATATTTGTTCTTCAAATTCAACCTATTACAGTGAGAAGGACAGAATGAAAAGATCTGATGTACACCGAAGAGGGAAAAAACCAGACCTCAGATCTTCCCAGGGAGAAGATGTATCCTGTTGTGAACAGACTCAAATGTTTGAAACACTAAACTTCACCATGGGATAGGATGGCATTTCAGCAAGGCAGAATTCATAGAGGATCCATCACTTATTTCTTTAAATAGAAAAAGCCTATGCATTTTTATTTACAGTCAGTTATTGTCAACTATCTAATTAAAATGAATGGAAATATAAACTTTGCTTTCCCCATTTGCTTTCTCAGTTCTTGTGTACTGTATACTTTCACTTTAATAGCGGGACTCTTTAAAAAGAAAAAAAACAATGTTCTGCTCTTTTGATTTACCTATCTGTTTTCCAGCTTTTACTCTCAAGTCTACTCTAAATAAAAAGGCCAAAACTTGAGGGACTTTAATTATGTTTCAGTTTTAATGTAAGCAGAGACAATTATCGTAGAAGCAACTGAGGCTTTAGGAAGCTGAAATACCTGAAGACTGAATAAAAATCAGAGGAAAGTTTAGAATTAAAGTATTCACTTTGCTTTCAGTGGATTCACTTGCGCAGCCTTCTGTACTAGTGGTAGGAACAGTGACATGGAAATTAAAGTGGTATCAAGTTATGTTTGCTTGATTAATTTATAGAAGCTTCACCAGACATGAGTACAGATCAGATATTTACATTGAAACTAGGCAAAACCCCATCTCTTTGAGGCTTTAACTTAGTACAAAACCAAGTCACACATTCCCTTTATTAACATTCTGTGCACAGCTTCTTGCGACAGGTGGAACTTAGGTCAAATACAAGGTCTCATTACCAAGGAGATAACACCTTTGGTTTTATGAGAGCCTTTATTCTGTGTTTGATGCAAACTTGCTGAGCACATAATGCTTCCAAATTGTCTAGGCTTATCTGCATTCCTATTTTTGTTTTTAATGCAATGGTGACATTAAACTTCAAGAAGCTATCACCTGAAAGCTGACAGTTACACTTACAAAAAAGTGTATCAAGCATAAAAGACCTGATGCAGCATCTTTCACTGTAAGCTTTGCAACTCAGATTATGAAATAATTTGAAAAGTAAACTTTCATTAAAGTATAATGTGGTAGTATAAAAGCACAATTACCTTATAAACATTTGGGAATGTGCATACATAGAAAATGGCATTTACAAGAAGAGAAGCCTCCGGGGAGACCTCATTGAGGCCTTTCGATACTTAAAGGGATCTTACAAAAAGGATGGAGAGGGACTCTTTACTCAGGTACATAATGATAGGACAAGGGGCAACGGCTTTGTACTAAAATAGGGTAGACTTAGATTAGACATTAGGAGGAAGTTCTTCCCTGTGAGTGTGGTGAGGCACTGGAACAGGTTGCCCAGAGAAGCTGTGGATGCCCCATCCCTGGAAGTGTTCAAGGCCAGGTTGGATAGGGCCCTGGCCAGCCTGATCTAGTGGGTGACATCCCCTGCCTATGGCAGGGGGGTTGGAACCAGATGATCTTTTAAGGTCTCTTCCAACTCAAGCCGTTCTATCATTCTATGATTCATAGCAATTTTGGAAGTGCAGGAGAGGCACTCATCTAGAAGCAATGCTTTCACAAGATTTCCATGAGTTCAGTGAAAATTTCTCCATTTACACCACTTTTTTTTTTCTATAATATATATTTCATGTAACTCTAATAAAGTTATTTTATTAGAAACAATGAAGTCAAATTCCAGATTTGTCATTAATCTCACACTGACATCTACCTCATGATCTGAGATGAGAAAATTGTTTTGGTTTTAAATTCCATATTTACAATAAAAGAACTCTTTTCAAGTAAATTGGAAAAAAGATTATGTACTGCTTTTTTTTTAGAAATCTTATCTAAAGTACATGGTGTTCACAGCATTTCCAAATGCTTATTGATTAAGACAATTCACTGAATATTACTTCATCAGTACATTAATCATTATGATAATCTCATTTAATGTATACTTAATTTCCCCAGTGTAATCAACAACAGAAAGACAAGACTTTCCCACACATTTTAAGATTAAATGATTTAGTGCAAAGAAAGAGTGATTTATTTATCTATAAATCATTATAACAGATAGAGTTCAGTACTAGTGAATTTGTCTAACAGTGCTATTATAAGTCTTTGTCATACATCTTTATAACTAGTGACACAGGGTTGCACAAGGAATCTTAGTTCTTCTATTTTGTCCCACTTTGAATGCAGGATTTAAGTTAAACGTGTTTTTTTAACATATTCAAATCTATGTTGTCATTGGTGAAATTCTGACTCATTGAAATCAGTAGCAAAATATATACACTGATTTAAATGCAGCTAGTATTTCAGACTTTTAAAATAATAAAAAAAAGGATGGGGATATTTTTTCAGATCAGTTGCATAGACAGAATAGAAAGTGGTGCAGATAGAGCTGCCATTCTGTCAACTTCCTTTCATTTACTACAGATACATACAGCACAGCTTTGCAGCTAGGGTGCTGAAAGGAAAAAGTACTTGATATTGATAACTACTGTGGATTTCATGAAGCTATAAGGTATTGCCAATTTTTGAAGCTACTGAAATTATTCTAAAGTGTGTGCAAGCCTTTGTTGATTTATTAGTTTTTTTTAAATGTCTGATGCTCAACTTACATAAGTTAGCATAGACTATTTGAAATCATACAAAATCAAGTAAATATCCAAAGTTATAATAAAATGCACAGCTTACGTACTTGTAAGGGATGGTATATAGAGAGAAGATGAGGAGAGAGGAGATACTAATACATTGGTTATTCATTTTCTCATCCATTCTTTGGATCCTGGCACTCCAGTGAAATTCAATTTTTTATGTTGCACTTTATAGTGCATATTCTCAAATTATAGTGCATATTCTCATATTCTCAAATTATCTTACACGTCTTGGACTCAGATGCATTACACAGGCTGATTTAAAGATCATTTGTTTCTCAAATTCATATTATATGTGAATTTTAAAAGTTAACTGTTGTTGAGTTTATTATTAGACTGTTTTCATTTATTCAGTTTTATAAAACTACTCTATTTATCCCTGTGATTGGGATACTAAAACTAGGCTAGCTTAGAAAACTGACTTGTAGCCTGTAAGTCTTTCTTCTCCTATGGTGACTTCAAAAGGTAATTTCTGTGTTTCAGATTCCTGTTCCTACCCTTGCTCCTGAAGGATGTCACTGAAGCAAACCTACTGGTGTGCCCTGGAGCGGGGTCTCCATCCTCTAATGTATTTTTTATTCCACTGAAGGTAAAATGAATAAAAGCAAGGCTGAAATCTGATGATATTGATAATAAATAAATGTTGCTGCTTTTAACCACAACTTAGTCTTATCCAGAAGGTCACTTTTTCATCATTATTGACTTTTCTTATTCCATCAAGCTGTGGTGATCTCCATTACTTCCAGCAACTATCACACGTTGTTATTCACTTCAAGTTTCTACAAAAAAGTAAGATACTGAATTATTCTAGGCAAGTATATCTATTCTATGAAGTGACTTGTGATGAGCTCTAGAGTAGTTGTGGCAGTACGGAAGCTTAACATCCAGGATCTTAAACAGTTATCTTCATAACAGGGTTGAGTGGCAGGGTAGCAATGTGAAGGGTAATAATTTAGACCGACTGTGACAAATTAACTAAAAGATCATCTTGCACTTAATCTGAAGTGCTCACTCTTTGTTTACTCTATAACCCATGTGTACTGATTTGTAGGTCAGGCTTGGACTGATAGCACTGCATCTTCCTGCTCAGTTCTGGCAGCAAGTAGAGGAACGAACAGAGAGACAGACAGAAACACCAAAGATGAAACTCCATTATAATTACTTTGTACAACATGACTACCAAGGGTACAATTTAAAAACAACCCTCTCCTACAATGGCATTAGAGATCCATGTCATAGAATCATAGAAGCATAGAATCATTAAGATTGGAAGAGACCTCAAGGATGTCTTCAATCTCTTTTCCTTGTAAAATATAAAGTTAAATTGGATTTTGAATTTTGTTAATAATAAACTATTCTGCAAATGTATATATAATTAATTTACATTTATATGCATAAAACTAATTTGTATATATTATATGAGTCAAGCAAACAGAAAATTATCACCTATTATTTTTGCAGGGCTTCTGAAAAAATACATACGTGATAGGTCATAAATTACCTTTTGTAAAGTATGAGTATGAACATCAGATTTGCAGCTAAAAATAGTCAGATTACATGCAATGTAAGGGATAAGACACACTGAAGGTGTCTTAGTGTATTTTTCTCCAAAATAGTCCCATAATTTAAATGTTTGTAAACCAGTCACCCCTCAGTAATACACCATAATTAATTTCAGACTTGCATAGTTAGTGAACCATTAAGGTAAAATACTGGAAAATAAAAGTTCCATTCGTCTGAAAGTTTACTGTTCTGCTTTTGACCATGGATGTTCTGCAAACTTTCATTTTTAGATACATGAGTAAATTCTGTTCCAGGACACAAAAATCCCTGAAAGAAATATCTTTCCTTCTGCTCTCAATCTTTCAGTGTTCCAATGCCTTTGTGCACTGCAGTACATAAAAAAGGTGTTCTGGAAATATGTCATGTGACCAATAATCTAGAGTTTCACCAGAAATTTAGCAGCATAATTTAATGAATCTCAGAACTGAATGATCAGAAGCTGATTAATAATAAGACCTGCTGGCTGGATTACTTAAAGACCTGTGGTACTGCTAATCAGTACTGCCAATCAGTGTGCTGTGATAGCTCACTTATATTTGTAGTGAGTTGAGTAAGATGTTTCTGAACAAGAATCACCATTGATTTTGATACAAATGGGAATTGCTTTTAATGTCACTCGTCTTACATGTAGTCAGACACTTGGAGTATGCATAATCACGGCCATTATAAGCCAACAGATGATGTTGCTTACTGTTTAGAGCCCATCCTTTGTCATGGAAACTTTCTCTGCCTTTCACATTAGAGTTCTCTGCCTTAATGACGTATCACATATCTGTTAAATGTCTGAGGATCTTTCTCTTCACACTTCTGATTCATTTACACAGTAGGTCTCTACTGTAATTTTTGTTTCTGTGCTTGGTACTACTCAAACCTTTTTTGTTATTATCGGCAAGAAAGCTTCCAGCAAACCTTTTTTTTAGCGCTTAATGGTGACTGCTTTTGCAGCAGTGACTCAGGGAGCAGGGCTCTCAAATGTTTATTCCCACATTAAATGAAGTGTGCTAATCGTAACCCTTCAAATGCTAAGCTGGAGTGCAGAACATGGTTAGTACAAGCAGATCTAAGACCTGTCTGGGACTATAAAGGGCATTTCCATCCTTTCATCCCTGCCAGATGTTTTTAGACTCTGAGCGTTCTGCAAAGCAAGGTTCAAGATGTAGGATCAGCTCCATGAAATTGCTGGGGAAAGAAAAAAAAAAAGAAAAAGAAGGAAAATATTTGTTTCCAAATTTTCAGTCTATCAGATTAATGGACTCATCTGATCATTGGCTGAGTATTCATACTGGCACTGTAGAACCAGTGGCTAAAGGGCTAAAGGGGGAAGATCAACTGCTTTTGGTCAAGACTTGCAGGAAATTTAAGACCAGTGTAAGCCAGAGAAAACTGTATTCACACCATCCCAAAAAGGTAGTTTCTCATTTAGTCCAGAAACCATTACACTCACACAGCAAGAGGGTGATGTAAGGCACTGCAAGGTGAGGAGCGTGTGCTCGGGGGGGGGGACTTCCTGAGCCAAGCGTGTCATGAAGGAAGAGTACATGGCACCACCTCTTACTTTTGCCACTTCCCATATACCCTGGGAAGCCATCCTACTGCAGTCGGAGTGCTGCCGCAGAGATATCCCCCTCCATCTACAACATGGGGGCTGAAGGGTTGCTTTGTGGCACATCCCTGGTCTGGCACCCTCTGGGGTCAGTGCCCTTTCTGCGTTTCCTACCCTGCCTCAGCCCAGATGGAAGTGTTTAAAGTAGATCTACTATTAGAAGTGTTCAAACACCCCACAGCTAATTTTGGTGGAAATGGAGAAGGGGCTGTTCACGGAAACAGCTCATCTGGCAGATGGGCAGGGAAAGGGTGATTACTTCCACCAGGGAGGTGGGAAAGATCATCTGGGAGTGAGGTGACATTGCTCCTCTGCTTCATTCAGCACAGCTGCAGCTGTAAGAGGATGTCTTTCTCCATCCGTTGTACTTCAAATCAGAGGTAGACTAAATTCAAATCTAATAAGTAGCTTCAGTAGTCTCACAGGATGAATTTGGGGCTTGATGAAGCATGAGTCACATACCATGAAGGAGGTCAGAAATACTGCTGTTGGTGCTTATTTCATGGAAATTATATGGGAGACACAAGTTCAGGAACCTTGGTTAAAAAGCTTTTGTATCTCAGTATTTTTCTTGCTGTATACATCAGTTGAGTGGAGAAGGCAAGTCCGTTGCTTTGTGTGGAATTCTGCAGTGCCAAAAATAATGAATAATACATGATAGGCAATAAAAATTTTACAGTGTACTCTCTTACTTTTTTTACTCTCTATTATTGGAAATGGTTTCATACAAGGATAGAGGAAATATATCTAGAAGACTCTGATTACAACTCAAATATTACCTATGTCCCTCTTATTTTCTCTTCAATACAGGAAAGTTAGCATTTGAAATTAGCTCTACTTTAGCTTTAAGCATCAACTATTTGTATTTAAAATGGAATAATTTCATAATCCTTTTCGTGTTAAGTTAAAGAGAATTCTTGCAGTGATTCCAGATAGTCTAAGAAAACATTTTCAGTAATTGGTTTTTGGTTTTTTTGTTGTTGTTTTTTTTTTTTTCTTTTTTGTTTTTTTGTTTGTTTGGGGGTTTTTGCAGGGTTTTTTTGTGTATGTGTGTATGGTGTGGGCTTGTCTTGTGTTTTTTGTTTGTTTGTAATGCAGTGTGCAATTTTAGATAAATATTTCTGGATTATATTTAACTCCATTAACCTCTAGTAAAATATGATTTATTTTCCTTTTAACTCTTACTCATTCCTTTTCCTGTCATCATTAAATGCTCTTCTTAACGCTGGCATAAGGAAGGCATAAGACTGGAAGGAGCAACACTTAATCCAGATCAACTACGGGCAGCATATTACATCTGACTGTGCCTTTAGCATCTGTGATATTCAGTATTCTCAGCTGGTCAGCCATCTAAGTACTTACAAAATGTCAGCTTTCACTGTCAGACAAGAGTGGGTACAGTCTGTCTGGCACAGCCTTAGGCAACAGTCTAGCTATCAGGGAGCGGGGGTGGGAATCATGCCCCTCCTCTTTATATTGATCACAAATATTTTGAAATATTTGTTGAAGAGTTTAGTAACGCTGTGTTATGTTTGGTGTTGAGTTTTACTTAGATACTGGTTGTTCTTTCTCTTTCACGAGGTAAGTCCACATGCGTCACCATCTAAGAGGAAAGAAGAACAGAAAGCAAGGCAAACTAATCTGTGGAGCAAGGAAAACTAATCTGTGAAAGTATATTTCATACTGTGATAGCACAAAGGACCTGAATTACAAGAAATTTATCTTGCCTTACATGTATTAGCCATAATTCACTATCAGGCTTTCAGAAAATCTGATGTACTACAAAAAGAATAAAAACCCCTTAACTCTTCTTCAGTCTTCCTTTTTATTGTGCCATTTTTTCCCTAATTGCAGCATTTTTTTTCAATAACAATAATCACACTGTTACAAAATACATAATAAAGTAAAAAAGAGATATTACAGATATTTTACTCTGCCATTGTCATAACAGAGGTAAATCTTTATGTGTAAAGGATTGTCAACACAGGCAATCTGAGAGCAGGGGGAGGGTCAAAGAGTAAAGAATAATCTATAAATAGCACACAGATACAAAATCCCGGGGTGTAGAGTGGGGTAGGAGTCATTTTCTGACAGGTGAACTGATAACGTATCTAATTACTTACTAAAGACAAGAAACATACAGAAAAATACAGAAACAAGGAGTTAACAAGGCATTTTGATAAAATTTATACTACAAGTTAAAAATGCAATTTGTATTAGACTGATCATCAGGTAAACATGACAAAGGAGCAGAAGAAAATCTTTAGAAAGAATAAAACATTCCATGTGTTTGTCTAAGCAAAGAAATTCAGATATCCTTGGGCACAGACATATAATACGACTCTTTTGATGACTCTTTCTTCAGGCTTTTTCACCGGGGGCTGTGCAGCAAGGATCCAGAGACGGTGACACTCACATAGTGTGGTCTGGCGTGGTCAGCTGAAATCCATTTTCTTGGAAATGGCACACCAGCCAAGTGTTTAAATAAGCAAGTCTGGACATGTACGGCTTGAGGCCATTTCATCCCTTCCATAAAATATTCTTTGGAGACTGTTTTTCCAAAGAAGTTTTGGAGGGAGTAGTACCTTTAAATTAAGTCAAGTCTTAAACTTTCTGGAGTCTATTGCCTAGAAATCACATTTTTCAGTAGGACTTCTCATTCTTATGCTTTTCACAAATCTACTCTTACTAGATGTGTTTTTGGTGGAGGGAGTATTTTTATTAGCATGTGTTGGTTTTGATCTAACAATGTGTTGAATGATATGTTAAACAATACTTAACAACAGGATATTTCTTAACTTCTCCTGGCCCTTTATACAAATGCCAGGTGACTTCAAAGGCCTATTAAAAGTTTGCCTTTGCTGTTGCCATCAGCCCATTTTCACAGGCACACGTGGAAATGATTCATGTGGGATGCATCTTCTTTTTCAGACTATAACTTGGCATTTACAAGTGAAGCCAGTACTCACATCTACACTGATCAATGTACCAGTTCCCATACATTGAGGACGACAATACTGCATTTAGACAAATTTCACTGTTATCTGATTGCTCATTAAACATGAAATAAATTTCTCCCGTGGTTTCTCAGGTTTCCTTTATGAACTTGGTCTAACCTGAATCACCCACCAAACTAAGGATTTATCCTGCTTTGACAAATAGACACCACTGAAAAATAAGCTAGTCTTTTTTTAAATACACATGGTCTAAACCCAACCAAATCATAAGCTTTTCCTTTATCTTGACAGAACTGAAATTATATACAATATCTCAACAATGTTATTCCCTTAGCCACTGGGAATCAGCACATCTTTTAACAAACATGATAATTTGTACTTTCAGAAAATAACTTCAGTAAAGAGCTTTTCAGCTAAAGTATGATTTTCAGTTCTTTGTAATTGCTCATTATTCCTTTTAATCACTGAAATATTATTCATTATGGACTGAAAAAGTAAGTTAGTCTAGAATAACAACAATAACAGATATTTTAAACACAGTTTGAACTGGAAATATTTTTTCTTCTATTGACATAAAAATGCTCAGAAAATGGTTCTAAAAAGAAAAAGAAACCAACCTGTTTCTGGGCTTTACCCTTGTCCTCCAATCTGCTTCCAAATCAGAAAACATTGCTGATGTCAGGTGGGTCAAGTCTTCTGTGAATTAATTGGATTTTCTGCTAAGGAATTAATCTCACAAGAGATTTCTGGTCATCATTATCATGTAAAAATCTTATGCTACCCTACTTATGTGAACTTTTGAAGAGCATACATAAGAAGGAGGGGAGAGGAAAGGGAAAAGCAGCACAGAAAGTGAGAAGACAACTCACTGCCCTTTGGAGATTATTGTAGGACAGGTGTGTGATGATGCAAACCCAGGGCATGCTTTTGTGTTCACAAGAAGTGAAATCTCCCTCGGTCCTGGATGTACAAGGCTCCTCTTCCTGCATTTCAGCTCAGCTGTGTTTCTAAAAGAGATTTGTGGAGTGGAACAACACATACATTGAACTGAATTCCTGTGATTTCCTTAGTAAGAATTGTGGCAGAAGTAGTTTTGATAAGCTGTGTAGCAATAAGGTTGCATATGTTTTATTTTTTTTTTACCACCTGAAGATACACAGCATACGTCAGCTTATGAAACAGTTAGAAATATGCTTAATTTTAACTATTTCAAACTTTGCTTTGTACACATGGTTTTATTCTACATTGCAGGGTTGGTTGGTTTGTTGCTGGTTTGGGGGTTTTTTTCTGTTTGTTTGGTTTGGTTTTTTGTGGGTTTTTTTTGTTTGTTTGTTTGTGTTTTTTTAAAGGAGCTGCAAATTAAACTCTTAATAATTATAATGATGGTAACAGCAGCTAGTTTTATATTGCTTCCCACCAGGCTTATGAGGTACATTAAGAGCAGCTGTACCAAAAAAATTACTTATGATCCACAAATGTGAGGGGAACACACTGCTACCACATTCATTAAACGTAATTTTGCTTTCAAACAGCAAATACAGAAACATGGCAACAGAAGGAGAAAGCACTGAAGATATTGTGGGCATCAGCTGAGAAAGCAACGTGACTGGAGAATAGTCCTGAAAAAGAAATTGCTGTGGTGTTGGCAAAGGCAGCCCATCTTTAAGCATACAGTTACATCTCTGCTGCAAATACAGACAGGCAATGACATTATTATGGGACGTCAAATAGCTCTTGAACCCACAGGCCCTGGCTTATGAATGCAGAGAAAGGGTGGAAGAGAGTGGGCAGGTTGCCTCTTTCAGCCCACCTTCACGCATACATGCTATGCTGCAGCAATGCTTTGAACCAAGGGCGAAAATACCCGTAGCTGCAGGGAGAGTAGAAACAATAGGTGATTATTAGAACTGCCATTTATCATAAGATGTAGTTTAGAGCCAAAGCTTCATCTTGATTGCTCTGCTTTCCTCAGTTTACACTTAAGTGAGTGAGGTGTGGATCTTTATGGCGAAAAGATTTCTTCATGAGAGAGAGATTGTAATTCACTGTCATTTTGCTAATTACCTCACTTGTGGCTTTCAGCGCTCAAGTCCTGGTTTTAATCTTCTTACTAATTGTTGGCTGCAAATGGAAGAGGGTTATACAGCTTGCATAAGGATTTCTAGAGAGCGCAAAGTTTGCTTTGCCCCATAGATCTGAACTGGAATTTCTTGTTTTCCTGTACCATTATTTATCTTAAAGAATAAGAAAGAATGGAATGGAATATCCGAATGCAGCAATGATGTGAGGAAAGAACTATTTTTCTTGTCTATATAATAAACACCAACAAGGAGGGTCTTGTCAAAGTGGTGACTCTTGAGGGCAGCCTTG
>VWZZ01004985.1:2637-56561 GCA_013399095.1 Psophia crepitans | reverse complement strand
CGGGGGGGGGCGGTTCGGAGGTGCCGTGCTGGTTACCTCATTGAACAGTCAGGGTAAATGTGAGGTAATTTCTGTCTCTTTTTGTAAGCGTGACGCTCGAAGAGAAAGCCCTGTTAAAATAAAAGCCTTTCCACGCTGTTTTCCCCTTCTGTGAAGGCGGTGTGGTGAGGAAAGGTGGGAAAAACCAGCATTATCCGTCTCCTACAGAAGACCCTCGCTGCACCTCACAGCCAGGGCTGAAGCGACACCTCAGCCGCCACAGGGCTGGGGGCCTGACCCGCACCCACCGCCGACCTGCAGCGAGGCGGCCACCCCTGGGGAGCGCCGGGCGTGCTCTCCCACGGCCGCTTTCCTTGGCCTCCGACAGGTCCTCGGTCAGGTGCGGTAGGAACATCCGTTTTGCTTCAGTATCTCTGGGTCAAAGCGGAACTGCTGGGTGCTGGAGACTGCAGTAGTGCTGTTATTAGGCACCAGAGTTAACGGCCCGCTGAGCAGCTGTGGTTGTGTGTGTCGTGTTATATACACAGATGTTAAATTTGCAAAGAAGCAGAAAAACACTAGGAAGCACCAGAATTCAGGCTGCCCATACGCCCCTGAGCCTTTTCACGCAGCAGAGCAGCCACAGACACAACAGGGAGACATCCTTCACCTTCACTGGCACCGGAGGGGAGTAACGCGCATTTTGCCCGTGAGTTTCAGACATGAGCTGCTGGGAGCGCCTGCATCACTACGTACCCTCGGTTTCAGCGTACCAAGAGCCTACCGAGGCTCTGGGTACCTCTAACTGTTGCTTTCGTGCAAAATCCTAGCTACAGCCTTGACTCTCGCTCCAGCTATTGTGAGTGCAATACCATTGGGTTTTTTTTAGCTCAGACCCCTTCACATGAAGCAACTTTCAGCTTTGCAGTGGCAGAGCCACCCCATCCTGAGAGAGGGAGACAAACTCCACTTTCAAAAAAAACAAACAAACCCAAACCAATCTTAAATTATTCAGCCAGCCCAAGACGCTGAAGTTAATAGACAGCTCTCTCCCCAGCACAACAAATTTTAGCCAATTAGTCATTACGCCACATCTCTGAAGTGGGTTAATTTAACTCTTCTCATTTTGCATAGGAAGGAGGCAGAAAGGTTAGGGGACTGGCCCAAGGCCACAAAGAGCACCCAGAGCTGCGCCTAGAAAGCAGACTTCTTGTTTCCCACGCCTACGGTTCAACAACTAGACTTGGCTTGCCTACATCAGAAAATAGACTGGCATAGCTATAGCTGTGTAATTATACCATAACGGTTTATGCCGGAATAACTCTCCTTGCGGACATTCTCCTCCAGATGGAAAGCGACTTCCCAAAAGCTGTCCAAATGAATTCACTCAACAGCACACACATTGGGGTTTGTCTGCCCCTCGCTCCATTTTGGGAGGTCAGAATTCCCAAGGTGCGTGTCCCGGCAGCATTTTGATGCCTGTGATCGCGTTTACAGACCACCAAAAAGCAGGGACAAATGCAAAAAAAAAAAAAGAAAAAAAAAAGTAGTCATTGAAATGCTACAAGTCTTGTTGTCAAGATTTTTATGGTGCTTTTCATCAAAATGTTGAAAACTGAAAGCTTCCAGCTGGCTCTCCTTACAGGTAATAATTTAACAGCTAACAGCTTTTCTCCCAAAGCTGCTGGAACCTGCTTGAGCCATGGAAGCTGATGGGAAAAGCTGGACCCATCCTCTACAGTAATTATTTCTGATTTTTTAATCCTGCTGCTCCATACGCTTTCAAAACCAAATGAAGCTATGAAAACAAGGAGGAGTGACCACAGGAGTAAGTAAGGGAATAAAGTGAAAGGGTTTGCCTCTAAAAATAGTCGTGTTACCTCCAAGGACTGCAGCGATGAGCGCATCTTCACTACAGCAACACGGGGGTGAATCACTGGTTTCAGTGCAAAACTCAGCTCGGGGGCTGCAGCCAGAGCTCCGCAGAGATTAACGTCAACCACAAACCTGCCCCGAAATGACACCCTGCAGAGCAGCGGTGACGATCGTGAGGACCGAGTGATGGCTTGGGGATCGGGAGACCAGGGTTCACATCCAGGGGTCCTCCACGTAACTTCAGCCAAGTTGGTATTTCTCTGCATTTCCCTTCTCTCTCTCTAGAATGCAGAGAGGAACGCAATGAGAGGTTTTTCTCTTCTGCCGAGCAACACCCCAAGAGCAATTCTGAGCTTTGCCACGGATTTCTGCCACATGACAGAGGTCACTTCAGCATATCTCCAGAAAAGCCGCCTCTGGAGCTCCTGTCAGCGCAGTGGGCAGCCCCTCTCCCCTCCGTTTCCATCAAGAAGACCAAAGCAGCCTTCGTGCAGCCCTGCCTGCCCCGGGACAGCGTCCTGCCACACAGCCACCTGTGATGCCCCTCCAGGCATTTGCTCCGTCTCCGTTCTCCTCCTGTGTGCTGGAGATAATAGAGGTCCCCCATCTCACAGGGACCCTGGGAAGAGAATTTAATTCCTCGCCACTCATCAGTAGCGTGCTTTGATAGGTCAGTGACAGGCTCAGCCTGTTTTTAGCAAAATATTTAAACTATATATGCGTTTAACCCGTCCACATGTGCATATGCACATGTGTATATGCGAGAATTATTATTCAAAACCACCGTAATGCTTTTATGTAAAGTCTGGTTTAAATTCTCTAATTCTCCTTTTGTTTATGTGCCTGTATAAGATCAAAGTATTCTAGGAGTTCACTCCCAAAAAGCTTGTATTAGGTAGCCACATCAATAAGAGTCCGTGGCAGCAAAAGCTCCAGATGTATTTACCCTTAGCAAACTAAGAGAGGGATATCTGACACACTCTTGCCTCAGACAGCCGTGGGCACCGCAGAGCAGCAGACCCCTGGATCAGCTTTTCTTGCCTTTAGACTGAACCCTCTTTTCTCTGCCCACAGAAGGGGCACTTTGAAGGCAAACTGGATCAAATCCCACTATACTTTGAAGAGGACAAACGTAGACCTTTCTTTACTTAACTGTGTGTTGGGCAATCTAAAAACCATATAAGCACTAATCTATTCATTATTCCATCTCCCCCTCTTTACTACAATAAAGCACTGTTTTATGCTTATATGCATCAATAAAGAGACCTATAAAGAAAATAATGAACATCCTTGAATATCTTCAGGGCATACCCTATTAATTTTAAAAGGGACACAACATACTGTACCCCTTGTATTACACCAAGATAAAAGCCTATAGATTAATTCCTATTAAAACAGTTGGTATTTTCAGGACATGCAGATGTAATTTATGGAGAGGCACAATACTCATAATAGCTCAAAGGCCACAGAAACTGTAGATCTGTGTCTGTTACTGTAGTTGTACAGGCATTCATTGTACAGGGAGCGGTTGAAAAGGCAGAGTATGTAATCTGAATACTAAATTAGTGAATAGTTTCTCACTTGGGCTGGTTAGGCTTTTCAAGAGCAGCGGATGCTTTGTGGGGGACTTTGTAAAACGCTCTGCTAATATATCACATGGTTGCTGTATTTTCTTATCTTTACTCTTAAAGCTTTATCCATGAAGACACAATATTTGATTCTTAAAAGGGCACCAGCTCCTGCTCTGTACTCTCCACCTGAATTCCGTGTGCTCCATGTGAGACAATTTCCGCAACAAACACTTCTATAGAGTGGACAACTTTAGGTGTACGTAACCCAAAAGCATGCAGGAAACAGATCCTTTCCCTCGCCCCCACATATTCCAGTTGCTGTATCCAAGTTACTTGGAAAATAGTATTATATTTTCTGTTTTATTATCAATAATAAAAGTGTACAGGTTTTCTCTTTTATTACGGAGATATAAACGTATATGGATATATCACTTATGAGGAAGGGCAATTCTAAAGTGTCCTAACAAAATTTAATTATGACACAAGCCACTAACAGAAAAGCCTCGAGCCCGGGATCATTTTTATTCTTCGCTTGTACAGCACCTAGCACAATGAGGATTTATGCATGACCTAGCTTCCCACTTAGTGCTTCAACAAAAATAGGAATTAACTCTTGCTTTGCTTATGGCTGGAAATTGCAGTACCGACAGAACTCTGTGCATCGATACTGAACAAAGTCAGTGAGGCAGCCGATGCAGCAGTACTCTGGATTTATTTAAATTAGTGGAGTTGGTGAAGGCGTTTAGGCAGATACAGTTGTTACTAGAGCTGAAATTTGGGAAAATTTCAGATTTTAATTACACTGAGCGGTGCAAAGCACCAAGGAGCATTCAGTGATGTAGGACCAGACTCCTGGCTTTGCAACACCTGAAAACGTGGTGGGCATGGAGTTCTCCTTCCGTTTCTCTGGGGCAAGATTGACATCAAGGGTGAATCTCAAAAGGTTGGAAGTTTCCATGTGGGCTTGGAGGGGCTTCTACAACACAGAAGACATCCATAAGCACCTTTCTCAAGGCTAACAAATTAGGGTGCAGACATCACAGGCACAGCTCTGCTAAGGTTTCTGACACCTTCTGGGTTCAACCTGATGTTCTACAGTTACATTCACCATTCTCATCCTGGGTGAAATATAGGAGAGATAAGGCCACCTCATATGTACATTTCTCACAGAGAACTTGCAGAGTTTCCACTACAGCTCTTTAGAGAGTGACAAAGAATTGAGATGCCAAGGACCTTTTCCCTTTGAATCCAACCTACCTGTCAGTGAACAGCACAGGCCAGTGGCTCCCTGGGGAGGAGCACAGGCACAGGAATACCCTGGGCCAGCAAGGCAGGACCCTCACCAACCAGGATCCTCTTCTGCAGCACCAAAACATAACCCAAAGAGCAAAACATGGGGCTGAGCTTAAATGGGCTGCTGGCCCAACGGCAGGAGTGTGGGTGGAGGCCCCAGCTGAGGCTGCTCAGGGTCCTCACACTGCCCACCCCGCTTCAGCTCTGAAGAACTATGGGTAGGAGATTGCAAACAAGGGAACAAATCGCGGACCTTATAGATAGTCTGAGTGATGGGGCAGGCTCTTGCTCAGCAGGAGCTGTTAGGCATCCCGCTCCTCTTGCTGAAGAGTGGTGCTGCCGTGAGGGATGTAACTGGCATGTTTTAAGCTCATGTCTCACCTTACCTTGCAGAAGCTTGCAGATCTCCCTGGAAGTTAAACAGCCCATTTTCCCTGATGCTACCTGGGTGGTTGCACGATTTCCCTCAGGGTCCCAGGGCCTGTCTTCAAAACACCTGAAGGATGTCCTGTTTGTTCATTTCACTCCTCACTTGCCCCACTTCCGAAAACACCACCACGCCTGTTCAGCGTGCATAGCTACAAAAAAGTCAGCACGGATTTACTGGCATGTACTTTACCCTCCTGATCCTTGTCTCTGTTCGCTCCCTGCTTTTCCAGCATTGTGCCGGTGCTTGTAGGGTGCTGGGGAGAGGCAGTGGTGCTGGGACAAAAACTAGTTGCTGTGGTGGTCGGGGACTAAACAGCTAAAGCATCTTTCAGGCTGGCAGCAGCTCCTGCCGGCGTGGGGCTCTGTAACATCACCTGAACCGGGGGACAGGCACGGCTGTGCCAGGCCAGGGGAGCAGGGCAGGGATGAACCCCCTCCATGCTGCTCCATGGACTCAGAGTGAGCAGCTCAGTGTGAAGTACCACCTCTACAGCAAGAGCTGGGGGTGAAAAGCTGCCGTCCAAACTAGTCTTTTGATCGTTGCAGAAATGGTATGTCATCAGAGTCTCATGAGTAATGAATTCAGAATGTAAAATTGTCTGAGAAAACAAAAACGCCCAGGTCTCCACCTCCAGAAGTGGCGCAGCCGAGCCAAAGGCTGACAGTCTTGTCATCTCAGAGGTGAAGGACAGCCTGGGGACTAAGCCTAAGCCTGGATTGTGATGACTTGCTTTCAGCGCCTTGCTCTGGAGGAGGATATTCATTTCCTCCTCCATTTACAAGGGGTGTTTTGCTATAGGTACCTTGTTTAGCCCCCTACTCCTCAGCTGCTTCTGGAGTCCGTGGAAAAGACTGATGCATCCAGATTGCAACTCCAAGCACCAAAGTCAGATTCCTGCTCGTAGTCGCTCTCCAGAGGAGCATTTCTTTCTCCGCTGACTACACAGGGAGGCCGGAGACATCAGCAGGCTAACTTGGTTATTTACCATGGGTGAACATCCCTGCTCATACTTCCATCCTTCACCGAGGAAATGAAGCTGGTAGTATTTCTTCTCTGTCGGCTGCGTGGAGAACGAGGAACACCTCAGCGAGAGGGGCAGAGGCTGGGTACAGCTGAGATGGAGGCCGTGCGAGCATGCAAGAGAGAATTTCAAAACCAGGGGGCTCGTATGCCTCTTTTGTGCCCGTTAGCAAAGTGCCGTCGCTGAAGTGCCCCGGGGTTTGATTGTGAAAATACAGTCACCTTAAATTAACTGGCCACATAATCAGTTTCAAAGTGGAGCCAGGTTAACTTTGATTAACCACAAGCAACAATTTAGATCATAAAAATAAAACATTAGCATCTTTTTACACTCCTCTCAGCGTAACATGAAACAAGGTTTGACCGCAGCCTTGTAAAGCTGCGTGTTAATTTTTATTGGGAAGCATTCCTCCGTCTCACTCCAGCAGCAGAGCTGATGGGGTGCTCTGCAGCTGTTTTTAGGAGACTGATTTGTTTAGCAGTAGAGGATTTCTTCATTTTTTCAAAGTTTTAGTTGTTATTCTTATTTCACTCCAGGAAAGGAATAACATTTCTCTACATCCAGACATTACCCACACATAACTCTGCAAGCGAAGAAAACATAACTTCATTCCTGTGGTTTGAAAATACCTTCTTTTTCCTGTTTGTTTGTTTGTCTGTTTTTAAGGGGGAGGCGTTTCCATTTTTTAGCTGTCCTTTGGGGATTGAAATCAATGAAGACATCGTTCAGTCTCTATAATAAAAAGACAGTCTTTTCCTCCCAGCCACTGCCAATACACTCTTTTTTTTTTCTGAGATCTGGAAGAACAAATATTACTTTCTGCTTATTAGCAACATGAGGGATTCTTCTAATTAAGATTTTGGGTGGTGGAATGACAGCTAAAGAAGATGTCATTTTATCAGGTGTCTTTCCTTCATGGCACAGGCCTGAGCTTATACCACTTAATGTCAACAGGAATTCTTCCACTGACTTCAGCTGAAAAGACCCCACCTAAAATCTACAAAAGTAAAAAAAAAAAAAAATTAAAAAAAATTTCACGTTTTACAGCATTATGAATGAGGACACAAATAGAAAAAAAACTTTGACGACACTATCATCCTTGTTGTCTTAAAAAAATATTACCTGAATTGCTTTTGCAGATGTATTGCGTCTGTACGCTGCTAAAGAGTGTTCTTATAACAGCACTTCCCTCGTGCAAAATCCCCCCCGAGTTTATTGAGGAGCCCTATAGAAGCACCAGGTCTCAGCCCACTCGCTGCATTAGAAAGGCAGATGCTTTTCGTAGTGGCTTGCTGCTGGTTTGGGTTCGTTGGAATGGTTTTTTAATTCAACAAGATTATAATTTTACATTCAGCTCTGCAGTTGGCTTAAAAATAGCTATTGAAAACGATCCTTAAATTCTGAGGATGTTTTCTGTGGAAATTGTGGCCAAAGTAGCTATGGGTCTTTAGCATTGACTTGATCTTTAAGTGATTCCTACACCATGTTGAGTTCTCTTAATTGGCCGACAACCAAATCATCGCCCTCCAGCGAGGTTATCCTACGTGGCTCTTGCAAGACTTTTGCACATTTGCACATATGACCCTTGGAAATAATGCGTTTGGCTGTAGATGGTGGCTTCATCTCCTGTAGGACAAAAGAGCTCTGTTGAAAACCCTCACTTAGGTGCCGTCGCCCTAAAATCAGAGATACCGAAAGAGGAAAAACTAAACCGACGACTTCTCTAAGAATTACTGTTGGTGACTGCTCTTAAAGTAGACAGAGCCATGAAAAAACCAAAATGCCAGACTGTAGGGCTGACCTCGTATTTCTCCGCGGGAATGTTGTTTTCCACTGCCTCCTTTAAGAGGTACTTTCTTACTTTAGATAAGGGAAGCTCCGTCAGCTGCTTCATAGAGCAAAACTGACACCCACTGGCCGCCCCCAGTACTTGAAACGTTTTGAGCTCTTGAGCAATCCTTGCTTCAGGGCAGAGCAGGAGAAAAGAGAGGTGGAATAACCTTCTAACTCATCTCAGCCCTTCTTCTTTACAACGCACCACCTCAACTTTGTCAGCGGTAGCCCCAAAACCCCACTGCCATCAAGAGGGACGATGCGTGATGTAACACAGGCTCCCGACTGCTCCTTAGGGAGTCTGTGGCGTAAACTCCTGTTGCATGACAAATGAGGCGGCTCCTACTCCTTTCTGTGGGAAGATGGACCAGCTTTACTGACTGTTTTTACCCTGAAATTCAAGACGCCGTTTCATTTGATCAGTCTCGGGCTAGCTGTGCCCACGGACCACCGCACGTCCCTGCATCGGCTCTGTGCAAGCAGCCATCCATGCGCAGGTGCCACTCAGCCAGACTTACTCCATGCTGCTCCGGCGGAGGTCCGTCTCTTCTGCGTCCCACATTTCTCTGCGGTGTCCTCATTCCTTGTCACGCTGTCACCTCTGATTGCTGGAGCTTTATTGTCAAGGCTCCCAAAGATAGTGTTTCCTACCAAGCACTATCGCCTGCGTGTGGTGTGAAGAAGCGTCCCTTTCTGCCTCACTGTCGCAGCACAAGCCAGAATTACGCTGGCATTTACACATTTATTTTTCAATCGCATTGCATGCTGATATCTGATTTGCTATCCACTTAGGCACATCCAGCATGATTGCCTTGTAAGTAGCTCCTTCCTACCAGATATCTTTGTTTTAGATTATATTTATCTCCTCATGGAGAACTTCAATCTTCCCCGAGATTCAATCTAATTCCCTTATTTCCTCCACATGTCATATATCATCATGTGCTACCCTGGTATTATTCCTTGCTCCCATCTGGTCTTTGAAACTCTTCTCCACTCTCTTACATGTTACTGATTTCATATAGTGCATTATATTCTACATGGAACATGTCACTTTGCTGAAGGGTACGTTATTATATTTTATGTAACCAGCCTGCCCTTTTATGCCCGCGCGATCAGTTTGCACTTCAGCTATTTTAAACATCCCGGTAGTGCATTATTCAAAACTTAAAGTGTGGTGTCTCTAAAGCGCTGTCCTGTTTCTTATCACAGTTTCCAGGCAGTGTAGAGTAAATGAACGTCGTTAAACAGGGAAGAATGTTTTTTAACATCGAGCAGCCCCGTCCATGCACGCCCTCCCTGCCCGTGCCACTGCCTGAGCCAGCTCAGCCTCGAGGGAAAAAAGAAACCGGGGAGTAAACTGCGCTCCCCCTTTCTGAGCACTCAGACATTCACATCTTCTCACGAGGGTTTGCAAGAATAGGCAAGCTACGCTAATATTTTAAATTATTATTTTTTGGAGACCCCTCACAGAATGAATACTCTGGCTTCATTTTATAGTTCTCCTTCTAGCTTTTAACTTCTCCAGGTGAGCAGAACATCGCCGTGCATTGCTTTAGAGGAAGCTGATGAAGTTACAGGATTTTTTGATGATGTTTAATAGCTGGTTGATTAATAAGTTGAAGGCAACATTTGACAGCAGCCTCTCTAAGAGGAACAGAGACCTCAGTGTTGCTCTGTATTTCCCTAATGCTCTATATATCCACTTCAGCCTCAACAAATTCCTCTCGCCCGCAGCCTGACTTCAGGATCGATGCTTGGACTTGAGGTCTTTTCCAACCTTAGTGATTCTATGATAGAGGCTGGGGGGCCCCTGAGGGGGACACAAGCACAAATACCTCTGACACTGCTATCAGGGGAACCAGCCAAAAATGTTAGGGCATACTACAAGGGAGGAAGATTCCACCTTGACTTCCCAAGCCCAGAGTCCAACTCCTTGGCCTTAGCTCAACTGTTAGTCCAGCCCCAGCTCTGAAGCATTAGCCTTTCAACAGGGCTCTGTGAAGGACCAGTCATGGGTTTGGGTTAACAAGACAAAAACTCCTTGTCCCATGGTTGCACAAAGTTATTTGTGGGCATGTGGAGAGGTCCTGGCTGCCCAAGCATTTGGGAGCAGTGGGGAAGGAGTTGAAGAGAAAGTGCCATCCAAGCACGGACTACTGGGAAGGGTCGCCGGATTCAGCGGAGTTTTTATGGAAAGCACCAGCCAGGAAGCTGTCCTTCGCAGTACAAATATCCTTTATTGCATCTCCCTTTGGTTTCTAGTCTTGCCTGAATTACAGTTTCTCCCAAACTACAGTGTGCAGCCTCCTGGCCAGAGGATGAGGCTGTTCCTTGGAGAAAATGCAGCCCGTCCATCCCCAGATATTGCCACTTCCCAGAAGCAGTGGCCTCCAGTAGGATGGAGGGAATGGTGTGTGGCCTCTCTGGGGGGGGCCAGGGCTCCCTGTGCTCCCTCTGCAGAGAGGGGGTCATGCTCAGCGCTGCACTGAAGCAGCAGATACCTCTCCTCCGCTTTCCTTCTGCACTGATAACACTATTAAAATAATACTAAGCTGCCGTATACATGGCTGACGGCTACACATCATTTATTGATTTTCCTTGCTTAAAGCTTAGCCATGATTTCAGGCATGCAAAAATCCATTACATCAGAATGATATGTCAGTAAATTGCTTTTTATGTTAAAACGGGAGGGATAAAAAGATTTTCAATAAAGAGTCCTGGGATTTTCAGGCTACGCCTTAGGTAATTGTGGGGTTGTGAGAATATGTAAGTCCTCACCTCGATTCATACCTGCACAAATGATATGCTTTCTCTGCTGGCTTCAGTTTGAATATTCTTTTCCTCATCCAAACTAGATTTATCTCTATATAGTGAGATTCCTGGGGGAGAGAATTTTTTATATAGATGAACCTCGTGTTGTTTGGCTTTCAAATTTCATTTTTCAAAGCAATTTATGGAAAAGGACCCACCCCATCACCCTCCTGAGTATTTGCTTATTCAAGGCCTGCAAAGAGGCAGGATTTGCTCCAGCTCTCAGCGTGGGGACACAGGAAGAGGCTGTGTGTTTGCAGAGGCACAGGAATCATTTTGCGGACGTGTTGGTACACCCGGTCCCTGAACTCTCCCATGCTCTGAGGTCACCATTCTGAAAGCTCACTCCTGTTTGGATGCGAGTTATATCAGGGTGTCTCTGCCTTGCAAATTCCCTAGCCCATATTAAGCGTATGGTGTTGATGTACAAACCCAATCTTAGTAGCATTTAACTCTGAAACTAGACATCACACCCACTCTGCTGCATCCTAGTGAGACCTCTTCACTGTGCCATTAACTGTGAGGTTAGTATCCTACTAAACGTGTTTCCGTGTTCACATGTTAATACTGAGCGACAGACGCCGGAGAGCAGCCGTGCTGAGAGGGACTTAGAGGTCTTGGTGGACAACAAGTTGACCATGAGCCAACAGTGTGCCCAGGCTGCCAGGAAGGGCAACCGTGTCCTGGGGGGCACCAAGCCCGGCATTGCCAGCCGGGCCAGGGACGGGATGGTCCCACTCTGCCCTGCGCTGGGGCGGCCTCACCTCGAGTGCTGGGTGCAGGTTTGGGCGCCAGAGCACAAAAAGGGCATAAAACTGTTGGGGAGTGTCCAGAGGAGGGCAACAAAGGTGGGGAAGGGTCTGGAGGGGAAGGCATGTGAGGAGAGGCTGAAGGGCCTGGGCTTGTTCAGCCTGGAGAAGAGGAGGCTGAGGGCAGAGCTCATGGCGGCCTCCAGCTTCCTCCTGAGGGGGAGCCAAGGGGCAGGCGCTGATCTCCTCCCTCTGGGGCCCAGCGACAGAACCCCAGGGAACGGCCTGGAGCTGCCCCAGGGGAGGGTTAGGGTGGGGATCAGGAGAAGGTTCTTCCCCCAGAGGGTGGTGGGGCCCTGGCACAGGCTCCCCAGGGCAGTGGTCACCGCCCCGAGCTGGGCTGAGTTCAAGCAGCGTCTGGCCAATGCTCTCAGTCATCTGCTGTGATGGGGCTGGTCCTGTGTGGGGCCAGGAGTTGGGCTGATGGGCCTTAGGGGGCCCTTCCAGCTCGGGATATTTTCTATCTGCAGCATTGGAAATGGTAGTCTTTCCTACCTAGCAACAAATGATTTGAGGACACTTCCAAAATGCACGCAGGAGCCCTTTGCAGACTGACACCGATGCATTTGAAGGTTTGGATACTGAGAAATCTCTCAGGGAGAAACAATGTGAAGAGCCTTCAAAGTCATCGATGAATATATTTCACTGGGAGCATACACGGATGGAAAGGGTTCCCAGCAAGTCTGTGCTGCTGAGTAAAGACTCACCAGGTGCCCCATACGGTACTGTATGCCTATATATGTGTACTTGTTGGCTGAGGGTTCGGTATAAAATGAAAGGAACTTCAAGACACTAAAACCCTGAAAAAAGTGAAGGACTAACAGCCCTTCTGACTTCCCATACCTTCACCGGGATGTCTAAAAATCTTTGCAGAGACCCAAACTCTTCCTAAGAGGGATGTGAGTTCAGGGAGGAAATCCCAAGAGCCAGTTTTAACAGCGTTTTTGACACAAACTTGTTTATAGACTCACAGGATTTCCATGATTTTACCAGCTATATTTCAGTTGTGAGACAACTGCCGGTTTTTCACTTTGATAACTAAGAACTGCAGATGTAGTTGGTTGATTGTTTTGTTGGGGTTTTTTTTGCCCTGGCCTTTCAGCCTTCCTTTCAGCTGCATGAAACATGTAGACTTTTTCCTTTCAATTTTTGGATTTAGGTCTCTATCCAACAAAGTACTTAAACCGGTATCTTCGTTTGAAGTTAGCTATATTTAATTTTTTTTTCCCATCAGGAGGCTGAATTAGATGAGCTCCAGAGGTGTCCCTTCCAACCTAAATTACACACTCACACACACACCCCTGACACAAATAGTAAAAGTACTTAATATTTTCTGTAAGAGTCTCCCATGGCCATCACAGAACAAAAAGGCTCGAAGATGTTACAATCCACACAGGCTAGAAGCAAGGGCAGAGAAAGAGGAGGCAACACAAGGTGCAGAAAAAGAGTTGGTTTCCAGTGGTCTCATGATTTTTTGCAGTATCATGGGTATCAGAGACAGGTTTCAAGGAAAACTGTGTACTCGTCCCAAATTTTTGCCGTTCTTGCGTGTTTAAAATCCACAGCCGATTCCCAGTCCTTCGATGACTCTTCAGTTTGGGGTTTTTTAATGTTATTTTTAAAGGTATTTGAAAAATGAATACACTGATCAAAGGGTTTCCTGGAGTCGTAGCTCGCTTTCTACCTTTTCATAAATAATGGAAATACACAGCCGAGGCGTAGTAAGCGTGTGGCTGTACTATTTATTGCTTTCCTCTGGGGAGCCATTTATCTTACAACTACTACGGTTTACTTTCGGGAACGTGTCTGATTGTAACACTTGCAAATGCATATTTCGAAAGTTGGCTCTGATAATTTATGCACTCACGCTTCCAGATCACACGTTATTTTTAAAGCTTCCCTTTTCACAACGATCTTCTCCATTTGCACTAAAACAAAGGGCAGGGGAAAACAAAAAGCCCACCTGTGATATACCGAAAGGGAAGCCTATGTAGATGAAGAATAACATTTCTCTCTCGTTGCTCTCGGTATCACATTAGTGCTTTTGGGCCACAACCTGCGGGATGCATAGTAACATCAAAAAAAAAAAAAGGGAGAGCTAGAATTTCGTACAAATTATTATGAATGATTCAAGATCATTAGTTCAGAGTAGGAGAAATAGAAAAATAAAAAAGAGCTATGCAAGCTTATTGCACCTGAAGACCTGTCCTTTACAATTTATATCTCAAAATGCACAATTTGGTGGAATGTTTTCCATCAAAACCCCAAACTGTTGGGTTTTTTTCCCTCCATTTTCATTTCTGCCAGACAAACTTGAAAAATGTCCACCCCAAACTTAAGTTTCCTACTCCTGGAAAGATATTTCTGAATTCTCAGTCTTGAGTTTTCTCAAGAAAAAAAAAACAAACCATACCACAGCACAGTGAATGGAAATTATTTCACTGTCAATTATTTTTTTTTAGTTAAAATTCAAATCTTCTGTTAAAAAAAAAACTTCTATTAAAATTTTCCAGCTACTTTTAATTTTTATTCTTGCTTCTAGTCCGTAGCTGCAGGCATGGCGACAGACTGAAGAGAGAACAGAAACAAAGAGCAGTCCCCAGCAAAGGCTCCGTGAAAGCATAACACATGGAGAATAACGAAGGAATAATATTATTTGCCTTATTCTGATCAAGTTTCCAATATTCAATGATTTCTTGCCACCGCATTCAGCAAATGAAACCAAGGCTGCATTCACAACTATCAGGGCGTTCCTGATCATTTTTTCTCGGCGTTTTTTACTCCCCGTGCAAATTGAGGTTCACGTTGCTGAGCGTGAGCGGTCCCCACCAACCAGCCCTTACACAGCGGGAACTACAATCTTTATGTTCATTTTGACGTTTGCCAGTAAGAAAAGCAAAGTGATAATTAATCTCCTACCCCCACGTAAAGTACACGGGACGTAGAACCTCCTACCCCTATTGGCTATAGGGTGCTGTAAGCCAATTTTGGCCTGGCAAAGGCCATATCATCATGTTTTTCTCTAATATCAGCTACTTCTCAGCGAGGGCATACACCCTGCAGGCTGGCTACCCCAAATGAAGGACACATATTTTTCAGGGTGCATTTTTGAAGGCCCAAGAGCATACGATGACACATTGCACCACGGAGGTTGCCTTTGCAGTTGCGCACATTCGCAGGGAATCTCTTTGAGCATCCCGTCCAGCGCAAAACATGCTCTGCCTCTAAACAAGCCGTGGTAGCCCCTAGCTCTGCCCCGATCCATCTGCGTAGGATATTATAAGTCCCTCATCCTTCCTAAACTCTTCATCACCTTCACGAGTGTATCCTGACAAAACCCCCGCGCAAGAGGAAAGCAGGATCACGAGCAAAACTATAACTAAGGAACGTGTGGGCTGCTTGCTGTTCTGCTCCAGCCCGGAAACTTTCCCCGGTGAAAGGTTTTAGAGCAGGAAAGCGAGGGGTAATTCACAAAACAACCCCCAAAACTTTCCATTACCCTTGAAGTTTCTTTTTTTTTCTGTGGTAAAAGGCAGGTGAGTTTGATGTCGACGATCAGTTTTTCCTATTGTCATTGCGCAGCGTTAATGTAACTGCCGTGCTGTAGCACTGTACATCTGCTCTTTGAAATGCACCGGTGAACGTCAGTTAGGCAGCATTCATGCTTTTCATGGTGTCAGAGTAATTAACATCCCCTTCGCTTTAAGTACGAGACGAAACAATACATGAAAAGTCCCCGCAGAACATAGAAGAAAGGGTTTAAACGGTAGGAAAAAAAAAATATATAAAAAAAATAATCAGAAAGATCGGGGCTGCATTTCAGCACCTCACCTGGGGTACGGCAAAGGTTAAACCCAGGGCAAAACCCCACTGACAGGAATTAAGCAAGAGATGAGGATGGAGGAGCACCGTTTGCTGGGGATCTGGGCTGGAGACACCTGAGCTGCGTGGATTCCCTTTCGTTCTCCATTTGTCCACCCTAAACCCTCTCTTTCTCTCTCTTTTATTTTTCTATTCATACAGCATTGAGTTTCATTAAATGTTTATGACCCTATTACAGGATACAGTTTTAGATTACTATAATAAAAGGGAGTTGATAAAACTTCATTATCTGTGGTGGCAGAGGAAGAATAAAATCTTACACCTTCAAGTTTGTCCATAACATTGGTTGTAATAACTTTTTTAGAAGCCAAAGCACACACACACAAAAAAACCCACCCTGAAAAGCCAAATTCGCTGTCACTGGATTCAATGTCACAAAGTCACCATCGGAAATATCGAGCGTGCAAGGAAAATGTTACTAAAGCCACAATTTTTTTGTCACTGCACATGTTATTTTGGGGCGACACCTTTTTGCTCCCTGTGTCACTAGGGCGGGCGGTATGTGATGGTTAAAGTACAGGAGTATCACCCCAGCAAGGACAAATTTATACCCGAGTCGGGCTGCAGAGCTCGGAAATTCCCGTGGTCTTTTCCTTTAAAAAATAAATTGCTGGTACTTTAATCATTTATCAGAAGGAAGAGAGTGTTTGTTTCAAAGGCGCAGAACGAGGGCTTTAAAATTAAACCCTGCTCATCTCTCATCTTCGGCTTCTGAGTGAATGCAGGAGTAATAAGGATTTTAAGATCTGCAGAGATGTTTTAATTCCTTTATGTTCCGCAGGATAAATAAATAAATAAATAAATAAATAAATAAATAAATAAATAAATAAATAAATCACTTGCTTTCCTCTCTCTTGCCAGGCGTGCAAGAAGGGACGTTTTGATAAAATCCAATTCTCAGTTTTGACCTTTGTAAAATAATAACACACCGATGCAAAAATGCCTTTCTAACAGCCCTGCAAAATACTCACCTCTTCCCCTCCCACGGCATTTTACGAGCGATTTTGTTCGGGAGAGGAATTCGGCTGGGCCACGCAGGAGCGATGCTTAATCACCTACAGTTTGACCCAAACACGGGCAGCCCCCGCAGGTACCGCACACCGGGGCGGGGGCCACGGCGGCTCCGAGGTGCACAGCCCAAACTGCCTGTGGGGCTCGGGCTCTGACACGCCCGGGCGGGAACGCTGCCTTCATTTCTCACTCTTTCCCCAAAAAAAGTTTTCTCTGCGTGGAAGAGCCACCTCTGTTTGAGGGCAGGGAAAGCCGTGGCCCCGCTTGCCAGCTGTGGGCTCCAGATGTGCTGGTGGAGAGCAGACACCCACCTGGGTGCCTGCCCTCTCCCCACATGCTCCCGCTGATGAAAAGCTGCATTTAAGGAGCCATTTTTGTACCCAAGACAGGCAGAAGGTGCACGCGGCCCCTTCCTGGCTCCCAGCCCCACAGCCTGTGCGCTGGCATCGCCTCTGCTCGGAGAGCCACAGCCACGGCTCCTCTGCAGCGTGCCGGGCGGCGAGGGGATCCCTGCCCAGCGTAGCTGCCCGGGATGGATCGCTGGTGCGATGGCACTGGGCTCTCAGTTGCCAGGGCTGGGGAGAGCTGGGTCTGCCTTCACCCACCTGAAAAATGCATCCTCAGCCTGGGGTCCCACTCCGTGCCACCACGCCGGTTTGGACTTTCAGCACACACACAGGTTCCATGCTCAGCCTTCCAGCTGGAAGCACACAGGCTAGAATAAGCTTTTATTTATAGCCCTCATCATATAAGCAGAAAAGCCGTGAGATCTGGCAAAATCAGGAGCTTCCCAGCCATCTCTTTTTTCCCCCCCTTTTTTTTTTGTGAAAGAACTTCCAAGGGAAACGTAGAGCATTGCTGATCTTGAAAGGCCCAGTAACCAACTTCTGGCACTAAAAAAGCCCTGTTGCACACACAGGATCATAAATGTGTAAAGCCTAGACATAGGGTCGTGTGTGTGTGTGTGTGTGTGTGTGTGTGTGTGTGTGTGTGTGTGCTGGAGCCACCAGCCCCGTTGTGTAAACCCAAAGCAGGTCCAGGCTTTGGCTCTCCCAGCTGGCACTTGTGCAGATGTCCCACCGGGGCACCTGCTGCTAGAAATACAGCAAAGGCAGAAGTAGGTAGTAGAAATCAGCAAAGAAACTTTTGTTCCTACCTATGGAAAAGATCAGGAGGTGGAAAGAGGAGGTTGGAGGGACAGGGGAGATGTTTAAATGGTCTTTGAGTAAAACCTGGTTTCTGAAAGTGGAAGCAACCATCTCGTGGTTCCTTCTCAATGGTTGGAGAACCTTCTCCTGCCTTATAAGAAAGAAACTTTGGGTACACATCATATGTCAAAATCACATTTCAGTGCCATGTCTTGGATGGAAACTGCTCGACATGAAAGAGGCAGATTCATATAGATGTCATTAGGATTCGGGGTTTCTGCCCACACGCAAGAGAGCGGAAAGCTGCTTTAAGGACGTTGTTGGAGCAGCCCCATCTGATACATGGGTCTGTGGGACGGGCTATGCCTCCGAGGGTTGAACTGAGGTTTTAACTTAGTGTGGCTCAAGCCCTGGGGGAAAGAGGGGGTTCAGTGACTATCTGCCAAGGCTCCTCAAAGGTAAGAATGAAGTTGGCACCTATTAGTCAGAAACCACCACAAAGCTGTGGAGCTGGAGGATGCTGAAGCCCTGGGTGTGCTATTTAACACCTGCCAGCTTTCAGCGCAACCGTGTCCCGCGACGCTGTTTCCACTTGCATTTGTGGTTAGCGAAACCAAACCCCAAATCTTCAGCAATGACTTGAACACGCTTTCTCTAAGGTTTCTGCTGAAAAGGACCGTCGCTTGCACGCCTGAGCCTCAGCGAGGGAAACGCAGGCTGAATGCCAAACTGCCTTTTATGGTGGAGGCTTTGGTTTGGGGAAGGACGACTGTGGATCAGCGATGGGGAGAAAGGGATCAGGGAGATGAAAAGGCGGCGTAAGGAAAGGAGACCGCTGAGAACGCATTGCCTCCGTGGAGTAAAAGTCTTTCTGGATACTCAAATTCCTTGGCAAATCCAAAGCCATAAGGGTAAGGCAGTGAAGTGCTGCTTTTAAAATACCCTCCAGCCTGTGACCACTTGAACAGGGGTTAAGGAGGGAGATTAATTCCCAGTCCTGTGCAGCAACCTCCTGCCTGAAGCCCTGCCTGCTCCGTCCTGTTTGGGCTCCTGCAGCCCGGTTCCTACGCACGCGAGGAGCTGTGGCCCGAGCTCCATCCTTCAGCAGGGCGGCCTGGAAATGTGCTCGCAGCTCCAGAGATGCTATTTCACTGCGCTCCTCCCTGAATTTTGCTGCCCTGAGGATAGGGTGGGTCTGCTCCCAAAACTGGGAGCTGGGGGAGGCCTTACAGAGCTCGACTTGCTGCCAGGTCGGGGTGCGGGGAGGGGAAGAAAACAGGTAACGACTTTTTGGAGGGGAGGGCGTGTGCGCTGCGCCCCTGCCCAGGGAGGAGGGCAACTGTTGGAGAGCTGCTGCTGGCCTGTGCAGGTCCCTTCTGCCCCCTCTCCCGGCCCCCGCACTGTACAGGCTGTGTGGGCATAAAGTCCTTAAAAAGCTTGGGAAACAGAAACCTTTTCCAGCTTGAGCGTCCCATGGGTATTCCTCTTTAAGAGGAGAAACTAGAGGAATTGGGCACCTGGGAGCAGAACCAAATGTTTGTGTATGAGCTGCATTTATTAAATCCCCTTTCATGGCTGACATCACTTTTTTCTTCTTTTAAGGGGTTAACCAGCTTAAAACCAAACCCTCTTTGGACCAGTGTTTCGGACTGCTCAAGACAAGGCATCCCCAGTAATTCTGCTGTTGGAACCACAAACGCAGCTCGTTGCAGACCCCCCCAAACATCTCAAACTTCTGAAGCGGGAAGCCCTGGCTTTGCCTTGTGCTTAAATCGACAGAATAAAATGGGGGAAGAGATGACACTGCCCAGCAGCGTCAGCCCTGGAGCTGCTGGGCCGTGCAGGGACAGCATAGCCCTCCTCAGTCATTAGCGGGGTGGTAGAGGTGGGAAGGGAGAGGATGGGTAACAAAACGGGGGGAAAAAATAAATAAGAATAAATCTATGGACAGCACTCACAGCAGCTGAGCCTGTCCCCTTCTCCTCTCTGACAACCGGAGGCCTGCGTGCTCAGAACCAAGTGGAAATAAATAAAACACATTAATTAAGCAAAAAGCCCAAGGGCAAGCTCACACACGCGCAGGGTTTTGAAGGGCTGGCGTGCTGCAAGCGACGTGAGGCTCTAAACACAGTCTCTGGTGCCATTCCGTGCCGCACGAGCTACAGCAGCGCTTCTCCAGCCGTGCCGGGCTCAGCGGCTGCACGGCTGCTGTCCGTAGGTCACCAGCGCGGACGGGGATGCGGATGCACGTAAGGCTGCTGCTGGAATGAACCTTTGGGGAAAAAGAAACCCCAAGACTGGATGAAGGCGGTGATGAACAGATTCTGATCGTTTAGGCCCGCTTTGACTCCTGACAGCAGTTAGGGGCATTCTGGGGGTATTTGAGGTGTTCTGATGGTGGCACCTGACCTCCATCGGCTGCACCTCACTGACCCAGCAGGTCATAGCACGTCCACGTGGGCACTACGGAACGACGTTTAGATGTGATCCTGGATTTCCCAGGGGATTTCATGCTATCCTGCAGCCGTGGGGGAGGACAGGACTCCAGAGCTGTACCGGGAATGCTTTTCCAGAAAGCCTCCCTGCTCCGCTGTCATTATCCCGGCAGCGAGCGGGTGCCGTACCCGGCCGTGACACATGCGTACGAGAAGTAAGCCCTGTAATATTTTGCACAACTAACACTGTAAGTTAGACCGCATTCCTGTCTGTCAGTTGTCAGGAGAGTGTGGAAAGGAGATATTTATCGCATTAGCCCTGCATGATCAAGGAGAAGCCTGGCCGTTTAAGGATGCTTTATTAATGAATGCTAGAGGACATCTACCCCTCCAAACGTACAAGTGGCTCGTTACTGAAAAATGCAAGGAGATAAACACCCAAGTCCTCTGTCTTCTGTGGCGGTTCAGTAGGTGTGTTACACTTGACATGGGTTATTTATGAGCCTCAGATAGTGCCCAAGGCTAAACCTACCATTGCCATTAAAAAATAAAAGCAGATGTAACCGACAGTGTTGTTCTGCTGCCGTTTTAATAACACAAATGTCTTTCACAGGACTTAAAACGCCCAATCCAAAGTATATCAAAGTCGAGGATAATTTTTCTATTGACTTCAAAGGGTTTGGGATCAGGCTTAATAACGCAGCTGGTACCTCACCCCTCTTCCTCCCCCCGCACTCACCTGGCTGGAGGCATATCGATACCTTAGACAAAACCAATGCTACGCGTGGGACTGCGGCTGCGTACCTGCTCCGCTCCAAACGCATGCTTAGCCGCTGCCGGAATACTCCCCCAAAGTCCCCCGTCTTTGGAGCCAGGCGCCGGTGCCCCGTGGGGAGAGCTGCCTGGGAGAGCAGGGAGCCAGAGGCGTCTTCTTCCCCGGCTGCCTCTTTCGTAGCAGCACACCGACTGCTGGGACGAAGCTCGGAGCAGGTCAGCTCGCCCACCTTTCCCAGTCCGGGGCACTGGAAACGCACCCCGCTCCGAAAGGCAAAGACGAAGGTGTGCTGCTGGAAGGGAACCCCTTCCCTAGGGCTTCCCCTGCCTGCTTTTCTCCCTCGCCCCCAAATCCTCGCACACCTACTAAATTCAACCCACAAATTGGGGGGGGGGAGGGGGGAAGAACCCCANCCACCAAAAACCACCACCAAAGGGGGGGGGGGGGGGGGGAAGACCCCCAACTGATGAGTGAGTCATGCTGTTAAACAGCGAGCCACCTTTACATCCATGGCATTCCAGCCCCGCTACGACTGAACAAAGGGGAACCGTGCCATCAGAAGGCGTGAAGTGACCCTGCAGCCATCGTATACCATCCTACGGCAACCCTTCCCACCCCAGCAAAGGGGGGCAGGGCAGGCGGGGCGGGCACGCACGCCTTCCACACCTCGCCACCGCTCTGCTCGCTCCCTCTCGCTCCAAAGGCCTGGGATTTTACCAGCCAACCTCAATGTCCGCGGCAAACCGTGATACAGGGCCCTTGTAACCGCACGGCTCCGCGAGCCGCGTGGTCAAGGCTCGTCATTAAAACCGAAGGAGCTGGTGGCTCCAAGTGTCTCATCGTGCCTGCTGGCAGCCTGGCTGGGGGACAGGGCTCTGCTGTGTCCCCCCCCCCAGCCCACACAGCTCTGCAGAGGCTTGGGAAGGCGCCCAAAAACACCCCGGCCGATGGAGGCCAAGACTTCGCAAGTACAGTCAGTCTCGGCGGAGACTGCGAAACCAGCGGCACCAGGTACGCGCGCAAGCGGGGCGCTGGAGCGGAGCCTCTTGAAGCAGAAGGTTGATGAAACTCCAGCTCCTGACAAGCTGTTAGCATTTTAACCCTCCCACCGTGAGGGCGCCGACGCACGCGGAGCCGCCCCCCCCGAAGCGGCAGGGCCGAGGTGTCGGGGGTAAAACGCCCCGACTGCGGCGAGCCTTCTGGGGCAGGAAGCTGCAGCGGGGGAGAGGAGCGTGTCAAAGAGCGGAGGATACCCGGCGGCTTCCTCGCAAAACTGCTTCTCAAACGAAATGACTGAAAGAGCTTCCCCCCCGCCGCCGCCACCGGCGCGCGCTGCTTGCTGCCAACACATTGCAAGCGCTCTGGAAAATGCTGCTCACTTGCTCTGTGGTTGCTCGTGACAGCTTGGTTTGGATGAGGAAAGAGAATTAAAACAGTCTTCTGAAGAAGATGAACGACCTGCATGGAGCGCTACCTTCTTTCCCTTTTCCTTCCTCCTTTTCTCTTCCAAAGCAGCGCTACCCTTCCGAGGGCCGAGTCCTCGAGACCCCGCAAGCACCGCTGCGTTTCCAAGGAGGCCAACGCCGCTCCTTACCTCCCTTTCTATCGCGCACACGGAGAACACCGCCAAACCCAATTTATTTGTGACTCCCACCAGCTCCAGACCCTGCGGGCACATCGCCCCCTCAGCAACACCTCCGCGCAGAACAGATAAACTTGTCCTCGACCAAGCGGTTGCGGCAGCACCGCGCTCCGGTGAACCGTGCCGGATTTATCCCCCCACGCCGGGTACCAGCCCAGGGATGGTTAAACTGAGTCCTTCGTCCTTAAACCAGGAGAGCGCCTCGCTCCCAAGACCGAAACTCCTGCGGCACAGGCAGACACTCATTTTAATGACTATACTTTGTTGTAACGTTACCAGATATTTTAAAGAGCATATCACTCTAGCAGAAGCCACTGCCATCTGTGCTTCCCCAATTAGGAATGCAAGCAAATATGTATTTTACAGTAACATCAATAAAATGTAACGCGCAAGTGATGTATCTTTTTGGTTTGGGTTTTTGGTTTTGTTTTTTTTTTTTTTAAAGACACAAATTAGGGAACCAGTCAGTCTTGAAACTGTGGAATTCCCTCGCAGGAAGAACGGGGTTTTGTAACCAAAAGAACAATCCAGGCAGGGCCAGAGTCACATGGATTTTACTTTTCAAAGCAGAATAAATGGGCTTTAATATATCTCTATTTTTTTTTTAAATGTATCATCACTTTGAGAACATGGCCTCCACTTTTTTTTTTTTTTCTAAAAGAACCCAAAGCCACCCCTGCTTGCCAGGCTGTTCATTAGTGAGCATCCCAGACGATGCACCTGAGACCTGCCTTCCGTCAGAAGACAGTTGTTGAGCATTTCCCAAAACCCCAGCTCTTTTCTTCNATCGAGATGTTTTTCTCCTTTTTTTTTTTTTTTTTTCCCTGCTGGCTCATAATGGTCACCCACAAGCTGAGGCACCGTAAATCAGTGATTTGGGGAGGAAAACGCTTTCCTTTCCCCATAACAAGAAGATCTGGGTGCTGTGTAAATATGCCTGGTTATTTCCAGAAGGTCCTTTCCCTGGCAGAGCTGGGCCATCACCCTCTCCACCGCCCCACAGCACTCAGCCCCCTGGGGAAAGAAACAAAAGATTTAAGAGGACAGGAGAGGAAAATAAATTCCAGGGGGAAAAAAACCCAAACCAATACTGCAGAGGAGCAGAGAGAGTGGAGAACCCCTGCCTGGGGCTGGAGAGCCCAGCTCCTCGCGGGGCACGAGGAGATGCCCACGGGGTGAGGCTGGGTACCACAGGGGGGATGCCGGGTACCGCGGCGTCTCTCACCGGCGATGCTTATCAGGCTGCCAAGTTGCACGGCGAGGGCTCGCTGCAGGCTGGGGAGGTGTTTGAAGTCGGAGGGGAGCCGTTAGAAACCTCCAGCCTGCCGAAACAGCGCTCTGCGCTGCGGTCACTTGCCTCTTTCTACTTGTCTTCTCTATTTTTATTTTTTTTTTCCATCCAACTGTGTCTTAAACTGTTTCTCTAGAGCACGCGGCCCCCGCGGGGAGGGGGACCGACCCAAACAAAGTAAAACAGCAACATATTGTCTGCGCCTGCCAGCAAGGCATCCCCCCCCCAGCTCGTGCTTAATGTGATAATGACTCTTCCCGTAGGAGCTTTTGTGGTTTCGGGCTCACCGAATAATAATCTAACACAGCGTACGCACAAAGCCACATCTCTCTCTCTCTCCTCCTTTATTTTTTTTTCTTCTTTTTTCTCTAAAAAACACATCTGATCAAAAGCCAGGCTGCAATTAAAACCTAGCATAGCTTGGGTCCCCCCCCCAATGCCACTAGATGGTATTTCATCAGCGAAGGAAAGCACAGACAGCGCAAGTATTCTCCCCACGACGGTGACGATAGAGGTTACACTTCCTAACCCTGCTCCAGCACTTGGCCCTTTAACAAATATTTTCAGTTAAATGACTAAAAATTGTGTGTCACGCAGAAGGGTCCCACCCGCTCCACGACAAAGGCGGCCAAGCACAGGACTTGCTCTGCCCGCGTTTCCCGTTGGCGAGCAAGTGGCTGAGGGGTCAGGCCCAAAGGGTTCTGGTAAATGGGGTGACATCTGGCTGGTGGCCAGTGACTAGTGGGGCTCCCCAGAGCTCCATTTTAGGGCCAGTTCTTGTTAATAGTTTCATAAATGACTGGGATGTGGGACTAGAAGGTGCCATGAGCAAGTTTGGGGATGACACCAAGTTGGGAGGAGCTGTTGATGCTGTCGAGGGTGGAGAGGCCTTGCAGAGGGACCTGGGCAGACCAGAGACCTGGGCAATCACCAACCACATGAGGTTTAACAAGGGCAAGTGCCGGATCCTGCCCTGGTCAGGGGCAGCCCTGGCTGTACAGACAGACTGGGGGGTGGGACGCTGAAGAGCAGCCATGCTAGGAGGGACCGGGGGGTCTTGGGTGACAGCAAGTTGAACATGAGCCAACAGTGTGCCCAGGCTGCCAGGAAGGGCAACCGTGTCCTGGGGGGCACCAAGCCCGGCATTGCCAGCCGGGCCAGGGACGGGATGGTCCCACCCTGCCCTGCGCTGGGGCGGCCTCACCTCAAGTGCTGGGGGCAGCTTTGGGCGCCACAGAATCAAAGCTTTCTACAGCCCTTCTCCTCCCTGTGCTACGACTTGTTCTCCATGTGCGTATTAATGTACTTGAGAAGCTCCCAGAGGCTACACACCACCTAAAGGAGCAGATATTGGGTAATAAACCCCAACCAATCAAAGGGAAGGGAACAAGAATAAGAGTGAGATGCGAGGACCTCACAGATGTTCACCATCCAGTGGCTGGTGTCAGTGGAGAAAATACTTGTAGGACCAGAGTGTTAATTCTGTTTTCAGTCTTTTTTTTGTAAATCCAAGTTTAAAACATTAAGCTGTACACTAATGTGCAGAGATCCCTTCTTCAGTCCATGGGTGAGGAGGGACATCCTCAGGAATAACTTCTCTATATTCATCAGCTTGAAAATTTTCTAAACATGAAAGGAAAATAGGTCATGAAATCTTCACTCTCCATGTACCTTCCTACACACCAAGAGTTATGGTCTTCCTTGTGGGATACAGATGCAGTAGCTCACTTGAAATCCTGATAGGAGTCACTCATATGCACAATTAAAATTAATTATGTAGCTGCAGAGATGTCCCTGAGCCCTGCTAATAAAGAAATAATTCAGTTTGACAGTCATCTTCATTTCTATCCTAACCACAGCATGTAGGACTGGAAATACATGTGTTTCACTTGAGTTAATTACTCTGGGCACACACACAAATCCATGTGCTCCACAATTAATTACTCAGAGCTCAGTGAACTTCGCAGGGACTCCAGCACAGTCAACAAAAACCATTTCCTCCACACATTTGGCCTACAACTTCCCCGTGCCCGTTCAGGAGCCCTTTCCAGGGAGAGGCAGGCACAGGGGTGGGTTTTGGTGCCCCAGGAGCCACGGCCACGCGCTGTGCTGCTGGGGGGGAGGTTAGGTGAAGGAAAGCGCCCACTTTCCCCTCCTCACAGCCACCTCTGATCTGGGATGAAGACAAAATACCAGGTGAGAGGGAGCTCAGGTCTGGCCAAGCGCAGCTGCTCTTATCTCCTTGGGTGGGAGAAGAAAGCCTTGGCATCAGCCAGCAGCTTGAATCAAAGCCTCTTAAGTCCCTCCAGAAAAAGTTTTGCATGGGAGCCAGCCCAGAGGAGCTGCAGCTCTAGAGAAATGCCTTCACCACCTCCTCGAGCTGCCCTCCAGAAACAACCCCGTTTAGCCAGGATAGCTTTTTATATGGCAAGAATGTTTGCAAAGTTTCCTCTGGCTGTTTCTGTCACACACAGCCTGCCAGACCTCCTGGGGAAGAGCTGCCTCCCCCCTGGGCTTGTTCAGCGCAGGACAGGGCGAGCAGGACCTGCTGCCTGCAGCAAAGGTGAGCTAGGAGAGGCATCACAGAAAAACCTGGTGGCAGAGGGACACAGGCACGGGAATAGATGAAGTGCCCATGGTGGTTGTGAGATCTTCGTTATTAGTGTTTTCTAAGATTGAGAAACTTCTCAGAGGTGACCTAAGCAGCACCTGCAAGTCTCAGGACAGATCCAGTCATCTTCAGGAGCCTCTCCTGGCCAGGCTTGCTGCAGTTCCCAGGGGCCTCATACCTCGCCCGGGCTCAGACACTCCCCTGCAGCACTGAGAACCAATGCAAAAATTTATGACCCATCCAGGAGTTTATTTTACACACTGATGAAATTTGAGTTTAAATTAATTCCCAGCTGCGAACAACGATCAGGACGTTGCAATATCCAGGATGGAAATCTGTTAGATCCCATTCAGAAGACGCTCGCTGCTGCACGATGTTTATTTTGAATTGAGAGGCTTGTGCTTAGCGACAGGTTGCCAGTGTCCATCTGTAACTTGTTTTTTGTTTCAATCCGTGCTGCACATTTTTGTGACAAGACGTGGGCATGTTCAGCGTGGAACAAACCTGTTTGTTTTTCACCTCCAGTCTACCCACAGGGAAGGCTTGGCAGATCCCGAGCCTGGCAGCCATCTCCCTCCCCAAAGGCACCTGGAGAAGCTCCGCATCCCCATCCACCGCCCCAGGCGTGCCAGGGTCAGGCAGGAACAGGCTCTGCCCTGGGCAGCAAGCCTCTTCTGGCTAGCAGCAGAAAATCGCCGGTGCTCTAAAAGAGTTGGGATGGCTTCCTCCTAATATTTCAGCTGTAAGAGGCATTAGTCCACTACACGTCCCAGAGCTCTGCTCCATCAGTGACGTTACCCCCGTTATTTAACGGCTGGCTGCACAGGCCAGGGGCGTTTGGCCATTAAACCCGATCAGACCCCGCCACGCTTGCACAACCCCCTAACCAAGGCCGTACACCCCACGTGCATCGTCACCCCAGCGCTAATGCAGCGGGCTAAGCACAAGGTTAATGTCTGCCCAACCTCACGGCTCTTCCCATTGACTCCGGCACCCTCCCTGCAGCCCTGAAGCTGGGCATGTATTAATTATCTCGGTCAGTTAATTAAGCATCCTAATTTTTTTTTTTTCCCTACTGAGCCCTTTCCTAGCATTTAGGAGAAACATTTAATTATGCTAATGGCCCATCCCCAGCTGCCCCCAGCCAGTGAAACTTCAGGCTGCCACGCAGGAGAGGACGGGGAGTCCGGGCTGGCCTTTGCAGCAGGTTTGGGATTATCGCAGCCCTCTGAACAAGTCCAGAGGTACACGTGCGTACGATTAACCAACGAGTATGTTTCAGTAGCAGAAGAGCCTCCTTTTGCTGTTAAAAGTAGCTGATGGTTTTTAAGACAACTTCTTTAAGGGAAGCGATGCGCGTTACGCAATCGCAGCGATAAATAGGGAAGGAGCTCTGCTTGGTCGCAAAAATAAGCGAGAGGTAAAACGAGGCCAATATCCCCCCCCAAGTCACTGAAACCAAGCTAGCTAACGCGCAGTGCATCTTGCCGAAGCCTGAATTTTGGTTTTCCTTTTTCTGCTCTCCTCTCTGCAGAGAGGCAGGGGGGCCAAGAGCCCCCAAGAGCTGTCACCCGCGTGAGCCCGGGGCTGGCTGCGTGCTGCCACGCTCCATCCCCAGCGTGGCACAGGGACTCCGCAGCGGCTCGCCAAGAGCCGTGCCTGAAACGCCCTTCTGCGGGTGCCAGCCACCGTGCGAGGCACGCGCTGCAGTCGGATGGCAACGGAGGAGACCCAGAAGTTGTGCCAAGGCTCTGCCCAGGGCGGGAGAAAGAGAAAAAGAAAGTGTAGTCACCCACGTAGAGCGGCCGTTCTCTGCAGGTTCACCAGCCACAGAAAGCTCTTTGGGGTGCCCTGAGCATCCCCAAAAGAGCAAAGAGAGGAGCCAAGGAGGCTGCTTTGCCAGCCTCCGCTGCACGGGTTTTCCTTCTGTCACAGGCACTTTTTAGGAAAACCTTAAGAGAAGCAGCAGCCTCCACGGAAGCCGACACTTCTGACGTTCTTCTCTTCCTCCATTTAAGGTTTCACAACAATTCAGCTAAAGGAAAACCAAGGAAAACCCTGATGGCAGCAAACGTGTACGTGAGACTTGGGGAAAGCCCCTCTCGGGGAGCACACCCGGAGGAGGCGGCAGCCTGCGCTGCCCAGGGCAGCACGCGAGAGGAGGGCAGGGGAAGCGGGAGCACATGAGTTGGGCTTAAGCAGAGAGATCCTCAAGGCAGAGACATTTTTCGGTGTCTGTAGCACCTGGGAGAACAGCATCAGGGGGATATCATCTCAGATATGATATTCTCCATAATAACAGTAATAATGCCAGGGTGTCACCCACCCTGTGTTCAGACACAAGCTCTGACAGTTTAGCCAGAAATCCAATTTATTTGTTGACACCCTGATAGTTCCTACCTTTGACAGGGAGAGCTGCTCCCTTTGATCTACGCACAGTGGGAGACCTCAGCAATTTCAGAAGCTCCAAGCAAACTCCTCAGAAGGGCAATCAGCCCAGTGCACAACTGGAGAAGATTTATGATCTTGTTAGCACAAGTGAGGCTTTTCTGCCCAGAACATGACTGGGCTGGGATTGGGCTCTGCTGCAGAAACCTGGGCACATGGGGCAAGTTGTCTCTTCACAAGCAAGGTTAAAAAAAAAATAAAATAAAATCCAAACTAGCACAAACAAGTACTATTGTCCTTATTTAGACTCTGCTTGCTCCTGGAGGACCAGGAGAGACCTCAAATCACATTGTAAGAGGCAAACCCCACATGCTGTGGGCGGCAGTCACCAGCTACGCCCAGAACCAGGCTTGCAAAACCATCATAGGCAGAGAGAGCCAGCTGGAGAACAGACCTCCAAATTCCTCAAAGCTCCAAATTCCCCAAAGCTCCAAATTCCCCAAAGAATAAACACAACAGAACTCACCAAGCAGCTTCCCAACCCCACATGGCCAAGAGCTCAACCTTCTCCTTCACCCAGAGCACTCCTAAGTGGGGTGCAGGGGGCTTTTAAACCAAAAATACTCCTCCCTTAACAAGCCCCAGACCACAGGTTGTAGCTGATGGTAATCGAAAGCTGTTAATGCTCCTGCCTTCAGCTGCAGCCAGATCCCAGAGCTGCTCCATTGCCAGACTTTCGGCCAGTACCTCAAGGATTTCATAGTTTTTCAGAGGCAAATTTGTAGCTCTCATGGTTATGGAAAACCCTGGTTCAGCCACAGATAAAGGGTTCAAAAACCCAGACAGAAACATCGAATCATAGAATCGCTAAGGTTGGAAAGGACCTCTGAGATCATCAAGTCCAACTGTCAACCTACCACCACCGTGCCTACTAGATCATGTCCTGGAGTGCCACGTCTACACGTTTTTTTAATGTCTCCAGGGGTGATGATTCAACCACAGAGCAATGAAAAAGTCCTGGTTTGGGGTGCTTTTCCTTAAAGCCACTGAGTTTCTGCAGGATTTGGCTCATAATTTTTGAATACAGGGGAAGACCCAAATACTGGGGATTTTAGAATCCAGTCAAGGGGGAGATGTTGGTAGCACCCTTCCTCCTCAGGTGCTCCCCCAGTCCTGTGTCCCCTCTTGTCTGCCCCTCCTGAGCTCCTTCAAGCTACGGACGTGCTGTGGGGCTGCAGTTATGAGCCCCTCCACGGGAGCAGGAACAGCCAGCAGGGCCCCAATGTGCTTGCTATTCATGTCCGGTATTCACTAGAGGATTTTCTTTTGTGATTTTGTGCCTTTTTTGGGGTCTTACTAATGAGGAGGGAAATACAAATAAGTTGGATGTCCTTGTAACTGTCTGTTTGGTTTTGTCCCTGTTTCGTTCAACGCCTTAGCATTGCTTGTGCTTCTGACTTCAGTCTCAGTCTTGGGATACCACATCGTTTTCCAGATGTCCCAGTGGAGTTAGAAATCTCCTTTTTTTTCCATGAGTAAAAGCTCATGGTAGTGGGGGAAGGCAGAAAAAAGTGAAAACTGAGCACCTTCAGCTGGGAAAAGTGAGAATGTGAGACCTAAACCATAACCACTAGCAAGAAGAGAGGTGGAGGTTATGGTGGACTCTAACATCTTTTTCTGGTTTCCAATCTCTTGCTGCTTGGTCAGTTATACTTTGGCTTTGATGTCGGTTTGTTGGGTTTGGGTTTTTTTAATGCCCAGGCTTGATTGTACATACTGGTTTGCTGTTCTTGGTAAGAGATGGGACAAAGCGTGCTGCCCGTTTTCCTGCTGTGCATGGAGTCCAACACTGGCCATAACCTGAACCGCTCATCAAATAGCAGCCCTTCCATTGGCACAAAACACGATGTTTTATTTGGTACAAGCAGGCAGGGCTCCCTGCTTCAGTACCGATTTAGAAGGAACAGACATCACTCATCTATCATCACTCACTACAAGAAAGACATTGAGGTGCTGGAGCACGTCCAGAGAAGAACGATGAAGCTCGTGAAGGGTCTGGAGCACAAGGCTGCTCCAGGAGCGGCTGAGGGAACTGGGGTGGTTTAGCCTACAGAAAAAGGGGGCTCAGGGGAGACCTTATCCCTCTCTACAACTACCTGAAAGGAGGTTGTAGCCAGGTGGAGTTGGTCTCTTCTCCCAAGTAACAAGTGACAGGACAAGAGGAAACGGCCTCACATTTCACCAGGGGAGTTTTAAGTTGGATATTAGGAAAAGTTTCTTCACCAAAAGGGTCATTAAGCACTGGAACAGGCTGCTCAGGGAAGTGGTGGAGTCACCATCCCTGGAGGGATTTAAAAGATGTGCAGATGTGGTGCTTAGGGACTCAGTAGTGTTAGGTTAATGGTTGACCTTTGTGATCTTAAAGGTATTTTTTTCCCCAACCTGAATGATTCTCTGATTGTATGATTTCCCCTCCTGATTTTGATATGAGTACCACCCAGTGGCTTGAGATTTTGGAAGCAGCACTCAGGAGATGCAGAGCCTCAGTTCGTGGCTTTGCTCTGACAAGGGGCATCCTGAATTAATTCTTAAACAGTTTATTTTTATTTTTCCCCCCCTAAGGATGATAGACAAAACCCTGAGTTTTAAGTGTTTCAAACATTATTAACTTTTATTTGCAAACAGTGTGAGCTGAGAGAAACTTGCTGCAGGCACTAGGTTTCCATTCCTGCATGCTTAGAGCTTTTCCTGCTAAGTTTACAGAGTGAGGTCAGATGGACTTTTTAAAGGTTTTCATTATTGTAACTTTGGCTTTCACCATCCCCAAAAATCCACATTCAAATTTAATGAGTTGGCTAATAGAAAAAAAAAGAAACCCCAACAACATGCTTGTAAAATCTGCCATCCTGCTCACAGGAGAAACCCAGACAAGGATGCATCTCGCACTGACGGGCATCCGTGCTGTCATGGGCATCTCAGTCCTGGGAAATAAAAAAAATTAAATAAAAATCACAAATTGTGCTTTAGAAATGCCATGCTCAGGCTGTGGGGACACAGCAGAGGTTCTCTGTTAGCAGTGCCCCTTCACGCTGCTGAGCTGCGGTGGTGGGACACCCAGGGCACTTCACCAGGGGTCAGGTACACGCAAAATGACCCTGGTGATTTTACTTTATTTTCTGTGAAGTGCAGAACTGCCAGAGCTCTGCAAGCTTGGGGTATCATACCCCAGCTGAGCCCAGCTCAACTGCTGAAGTGGGTTTTGTTCACTCCTGATGAAAAGGGGGGAGTGGACACCATCCCATGACAACCCTCTTGTTCCCCATCTGACAGCAGCTGCCTTCTGGCATGTTTCAATCGTGCTTCACCCACTAGAACAACCAGCAGGTTGATTACTACCACAGTTAATGTTATTATTGGAAAAATCTAGCCAAGCTGAAGAACTGTGAACAAGCCTCCTGGTTAACACTGATACAACAGCTTGGGAAGAGAAATCCCCTCCCTCCTTTCACCCAACCTGTTCCACTTGTCAGGATGCTCTCCCCTCTCGTCCCATGCCCAACCCTCTATTCTTCAATTCACACTTCAAAGGCTGCTCCTTCTGAGCCCACTCCCAACGTTCCTCACACTTTGAAGCGCCTGGGCCTCATCTTCATCACCAGCATACATGGCGCCTGAGGAGAGAAAATTGCTTCCATGGTAATTCTGCCTCCAGAGCCACTGCCTTCTCCCCATTCTCCTGCCACACCTTGTTAAATACCTGCAGGAAATTGCCTGCCTCCCCCCAGTCTGGCTCTCCAGTGCCTTACACAAGTGCAGAACGAGGATTAAAAAAGTTATTAGTCTAACCTGGCTGTGTTTTCCCCCTGCCTGCTCTGGTATAAGGGACTGCAGGAGGTGTAGAGCAACAGACCCAAGGTCCAGCTCACGCTTTCTATAGTTTCAATCAATAAGAGGTAGAAACCTCTTAAAAAGGTAACCCTGGCTGAGGCCCTGAGCAAAAACCCGCTGAAGGAGGCATTGACTCATCGCTGACCTCTGGCATTGCTCCTGTGGCAACGCTGGATGACGGAGCAATGTTTTATAGGCAGTAATTTTGCAAACAGACCTTCTTCTGCCTACAAAAGTAGCACACCCCTCATCCTCCCACACAAACCAATGGCTGGCGTAATTAAAGTGAAGCCAGAGTCAACTAATTTGACACTCAAGCAGTTCAGATTTAAAATATTCTCTTGAAAAAATTGTACTTTGCTGTTAAGAAGCAGCACATATGTTTATGTATGGATAATGAGCCTTGCTGGCAAGGACAATTAAGTCTCCTGTAAGCATCTGTGGTCATTCTCCACCCGCATTTCAGTGGAGACTGCCTGCAAAATATTCACCGTTCTCTAAGGTAATTTCACCCTCCCTTGTACTTGGCTCTCCTGGCTGCCAGGGTGATTCTATAGAAACCTATTCCTTGCCATCTTCCTCACATGCCTTCCTATCTCAGAGGAAGACAGCATTCATCACCTGGAGTGCATTTTATCTTTCTTCCCTTTTACACCGTATGTTCCTGCCTCGGACCTACTCTGGTATTTAGTTATGGAATAAGCACAGCCTAAAAGACTGGATTGCCAAGCACAACGCCAGTACATCTGGCAGCGATTCCTTTCACCGGGGTTTTCCCAGTTTCTTGATTTAGCCCTATCGCATGTCCCTGCTGCCGGTGGAACAGCTCACAGGGGTCTGTGCGCGTGGAAATTCGGCGAGGGGCTGAGGGGAGCTTTTCCGTGCCAAGTGGGGCTGGATGGGGCCAGCCTTGCTCAGGGACCAAACAAGAGGTCCAGAGCAGATCAGGTGACATCACTCATCCTCATTGCCAAAAACTGACCATATTTCTGGGTATTTGAGATTTTTTTTTTCAGTCCCCCAGGTGGAAGCTCTTTTCCCTACCCCTGGAAAAAAGTTGTACTGCGCTTGTTTCCCAGCAGGCAGTTTACAAGCAGCCTGAACGTGATGGCTTGTGCTGGTTCCCTGCCAGCTGGAGCAGGCGCCTCACAAGCAGCGTGCAGGCCATCGCCGGCCCAGGAGGACAGGGCTTCCCTGCAGCCCTGCGTCCACAGGCAGCAAGGGAACGCAGCTCTGCAGAAGGGGACCACTGTGCCCCGTTTCCCTGCTGCTCCCAGGGAGCGGGAGAAGCCTTACTGTTTTCAGGCCAGTAGGATGAATTGGCTACTTTTAATTTTTTTTTTTAAATAAAACTTTGCCTGCAGCTAGATGGAGCCAGTGCAGCATGAGTGCACACTGGGGCTACTTCTGGCACCTTTCTCCATGCAGGGGATTTGCTTTGCCTTCCCAGTAATTCCCACTTGCTCTAACCCTAGGGATGCCATAGGACCACATTGAACAGCTCATGTTCCAAAGGTGATGCACAGGGTAAAAGCCTTATACTGGGCTGTATTCTCATGAAAGGCGGAAAGCCAGTCCTACCACTGAAGGGCACGTGATCCCCAGGTATAAATCCTGTGTCCATCCATACCTCATCATTCAAAGAGCAGCTCAGCAGGGTAGCCCTGCACATGTCAGCTCAGTTGCTTTTTTAAATCTATATATTTGCTGTTGGGGCAAAGGATAATCCAGCACGCTCCCGAGGCAGCCCCTCCTGAAAGGATCTTTCCCCCACTCGCAGCTATTTTGCAGTGAAACACTTTTGGGGTTAAATACAGGGTGGTTTCTCAATGAAGCATGCTTGGGAGCAATTATTTAGCTCTGGTCCCATCCATCTACTTACACCCATCTCCACCCCTTTCCCCCCTGTTATATTTTTGGCATCTTTAATATGTGTCAAATTCTCAACAGAAGAATAATAGTCCTGAATGAGAGGCTTGGGAACAGCAAGCAGAGCACGTTATTAAAGGACCAGCTCTGCAGTGTTGCACAATAAAGACCTGTACTCATGGAGCAGGGCCAGTTGGGAATTAATACCAAGCAGTGCCAGTGTCTCCTCTTTTTTTTCCTTGAATTCCTTCTTTTAATAAAAGGATCCTATTATTTATTCACATTAGGAAAGTTGAGGCTACCCTAAGCTCAGGTGAAAGCAAAAGGCAGCACTACGGTATCATTAAAAATGATAGAAGGTTCCAGGTCAAGTTGGCTATTGCAGATAACACTACTATCATCTCCCGTTAGTGACTGGGACTGAGCGCCAAGTGTTTTCATTACACACCAAATAAGAAGTACTTTATAAATCACAATAACTCCTGACACGCAATAACATCCAGTCTTATTAATATAAACTGCAGGGTTTTTTTTTTAAGGCCTGCTGGCAGTAAAACCACCCCTTCCATAAAACGTTGGCATTCACACATGCCCTGCAGCTTCTCATGACACCTTTAAGCATTAAAGATGTTCATTACCTCATACACTGAAAAAGGAGAGCGGGATTGTATCATTGCTTCGAAATACTTTGCCTCACACCTCTAAGTGTTAGGAAAGTTGGAAGGTGCTGGTTGTAGACACCCACAGAGGTACCAGCCCCGGTCCAGCACCACATTGGCTCTGCTCTGCCGATGCACCCCTGGTTTTAGCACCCTGGCATGCAGGTAGGGCTGGGTGCTCTGAATTAGGGTAGAGGAGCATAGATCTTCATGCTTTCTGCCTCTTTCCATTTAGAGACAGATGGACTTGATTTTCTTGTTGCATTGCAAAGTGCTGCATCTCCCTCAAAGTGGCTTTTCCACATTGGCCATAGTTTCCCCCAATTTAGGGGTTGCAGGTTGGACCTCCCATGCTGCAGAGAAAGGGCTGGAAGTTCCAGCAGACTGTCTAAACCCCTTCTTTCCCCAGGGAGCTTCTACCAAGATGACCAAGTCTTAGCTCAGGTCCCCATTGCAGGGAGCCTGTGGCCACCAGGGTTCCCCAGCCCACCCCCTTGCTGCTCACGCAGTCCTTCCTTCTCCACTTCTTTCCCTTCCACTTACCTGAGACATCATCTGTGCTCAGAGCCCTCCACCCTAGTGAGGGTCTGTGAGTGTCTCCCTAGCACAAATAAGCACCATCACAGGAGACGTTGTGCTCTTGTGTGGAAGGAACACATGATCCCCGTGCAAGGGAGAAATCAGAGCTGGCTACAGACAACTAGGATACAGACAACAACATGACCTTGCTGGTCTTCCTGCATCCATCTGCCAAGCAAACAGCTCTTTGTGGTACGTATGTGCAGCAAACATGTTGCAAGAGGCAGATGGTGTTGCAATATAAATACTCGGATAGCAAACAGCTCACTGAGGTACCACTTTTCTATCTTGCAGAGAAGCAGCTTTTTCTTTTTTTTTGAGATTTCCCCCTTCCTGACAGAATAGAATAGAATCATTAAGGTTGGAAGAGACCTCAAGGATCATCCGTCCAACCATCCCCCCACTGATGAAGGGAAATGCAGCATTGCTGAAGCAGGGGAAAAAACACATCGCTGCTCCAGATCATCCGACACTAAAGGAACTGGGAAAGAGACTTGAGCCAAAATTAAGCAATTGAGGGGCCTTGGCTTAGCCTCTCCAGCATAGCAGAGAGCCCCACCATCACCAACCTGTCTGAGGAGCTTCTCTTCTTGATGAAGTCTTTCATCAAGCAACTCCTGACTAGCCCAGCTGCTGTCTTCCTCCCAAGAGCCTCACTAAAGCCATCACCCCTGCTTAAATACACCTTGTATTATAGTTAAGATGCTCATCAGGTGTTGTTCTTACATAGTTTTGTGCCAGCACACCACAGCTGGGCCTCACCGCGTACCGGCTCTGAATATTGATGAAGATGTGAGAGGCAAAACAAGCCCCGAGCTCCTGTTATTTTGCAGCGGCTTTTGACGAGGCACGTCAGAATGAGCAGGATCGTTTCAGAAGTCCGTCGTACTCCGCACCGATAGCTGCTCGTTGCGTGTGACGTGGGTACCAGTTTATAAAGAAACTGATGGCTTATAACTGGGAATGCTCCCATAAGGGCACCCTTAAAAAACGCAGTTAGGAATAACTCGTCTCGCAATAAACTTCGACACGCCACCGAAAGCCGCTTCGCCGTGCGTGGAAACGGCTTCTCCGTGTCCATTGACCGCCGGCGTCTCTCCGCGCTGCGCTTGGGTTCAAGGGTTATTCCTGCAGCCGCGGATGGTTCCCGTAACGTGCGCGACAAGGAACGTTGCTCAGACGCTGGGGGAGACGCAGCGGAGGCATGAGCACCCTTCTAAGCGTCATTTGCAATCTTTAAGGCGCTCTTCTGTTTTTTTGGCAGTTTATTCTTTCTTGCTGTGGGAAATAAAACATGTTTCCTATCTGCACCGCGATGAAATAAAGAAGATTTTAGTACTAATTGGATGAAAGGAACGGTGTAAAACTTAATAGAGAAAATAAATCTGGGAAGGGGAGACAATTAATGCAGAAAAGTCCTGTGGGTCTCCTAAAGACAGCGAATGTTTCCCTGCGCCGAGCGGGTGTATTGTGAAGGTACCTCAGCCCCTAACAAAAATGAGCTGAGTGCAATACACCCTTCCATAAATATTTGCACTTCAGATCGTTCCCCGGGGCTGCAACATCACGGCATTAGTTCCGTTCCCTCGGTTTATTGGTAAGTGTGTTCGCTCTCAGCTAGGCTTGTGATTTAATAAACCCGGCCTGGGGTTTATGAGGCAGCAGGCGGTTCTGTGCTGCGACAGTAGATGTCAGCATTGCCATTTTCCTACGGGGAGCCGGACGCCCGGCGGCCTCCCCGCCTGCTGCTGCCAGCAGGGAATGGGCATGGGAGGGCATCAGTGGGATATTCACGCAGAGAAAATATTAAACTAACAGGCAAGAGCATTTATTTCAGGTGTTCCGCATGTTTCTAGGGTCCTTTTTAATAAATAATCGTGTTACCTAAAGCCTTAAGATGGACAAAAATGTCAGCGCTAAGTCTTTTCCCATCAGTTCAGTGCTCTGCCAGATACTCCTTTAAGGTCTCAGATGGTTTTTCACATCATACGACTGCAAGAAAGAGCGTGTGAGAAATTATTATTTCTTTGTTTGACCTGGGAGGGTGTGAGGAGGGCAAGCGGCCTCTCTCCCCCCTGCTCGCCATCAGCAAGGGCCGCACCTATAGCGCTGTGCATCCGTTTTACCAGCCTGGGGCGGCTGTCGGACACACTCCCGCACCTTGCGGGAGGCTGATTGCGCCTATTCTCGAACCTCTGAAAATCAGCGGATAAAATGTGCCCCCAGCTCCGTGCCCCCGGCTCGGTTCCGCACGTACACCGCAGGGCTGCAGGGCTGCAGGGCTGCAGGCTGCAGAGAGATTCTTTGCATTGCATTAGGGTGGCAGCATTGGCCACGCAATGGGGATTTGCAGCAGCGCCGGCTGCGCTCGCAGGAGCTCTGCGTCCTGCACGAGCTGTAGGTGCTGAGCTATAAGGGCTGTGCAAGCAGGGGTGCGCAGCGCCAGCGGTGCGTGGGGACATGAAGCAGTCCCGCAGTGCATGTGCCACCAGGCCCTGCAAAACTGCTCCAGAGCTGATGTTTCACCACGCTGAAATGAGAAGCGTTACTCCCTGACAGCTCTGGGCTATTTTATGGCATGAAGTGGCCCTGGGTTGGCCACGTGTGGCCGGCTAGTAGCCACCGAGCTGAATCTGAGTGTGGTATTCACCATAGTTGAGGACACATGGGAGCAACCAGCCTTCTTGTCCCCACCGTCCCCTCCTGCTTTCAGTGTTCTGGAAAGAGGATGGATGGAGTTTGGGGACAGAAAGTTCCCGCTGCGGTGAGGGCGGTGATGCAAATGCAAGGAACTCGGCCTGGAGGGCACCTGAGTGAGAGCAAAAGAGACCAGTCACCGGCCAGTGCTGCATCCCCCAGCCCTTGCTATGCTTGCTTAGGTGTGGAGGGAGAAAGGGGACATCTGGCAGGAGGAGAGGAGCCGGGGAAATGGAGGAGAACCAGAGACAGGATAAAGTTTGCATTTATTTACGTGGGAGGTTTTAAAACAATGGAGTGCAATCACTGGTAAAGGTGAGGAAGGACCATTCATCTTGGAAGATTTCTCCCCTCCCAGTTTCTACCACAGCACCTCTCACAGCAAACACGTTCTCAGGAAGAGATCCCTCTGCACGTGGGATTTCAGGCTTTTGGACATCTAAACCTAACGCTTTATTGGAGACACTGACACACCCAAAGTCTTGCAGCCTTCCTCCACCAGCCCTCTTGGGATGCTACAGTGGCATTGAACTGTTCTGCCATAACATACTTAAAACTTCATTTGCCTTTCAGAGCTTTGAAAGCCTGGAGCAGCACTGTTCATGAGCATAGTCTCCCTTCTCTCCCTACCATGGTGGGAAATATTGTTTGAAGACTGCCGTCATCACCTCAAAAATGTACTCGCCAACTACAGTTTTTGGAGCAGCTGAGACATGGTTTAGTGGTTAATAGGTGGGGGGGGGACGGCTGGACTGGATGATCCTTGAGGTCTCTTCCAACCTTAATGATTCTATTCTATTCTATGCTATTCTATGCTATTCTATGCTATTCTATGCTATTCTGGTTTTGGACTCCCAACTCAGAAACCACAACGCTTCGAACAACGGGAGTCTTCAGCTGGTGCCTGCGGGATGAAAACCACGGAAGATCAGAATTTTCCATTATAATTACACACAATTGTTTGGACTGATCGCAGCATCCTTTGTTTCTGTGGTAATTACAGTGGCCTCGAACGCCATGTGCTGACATCCCGATGTCTTCCTGATACTCAGGAGCTGCTTCTGATCAATGCTGATGTGAATGAATGATAGTTAATAGTATTGCCTCCGATTAGGGCAATGGCTGCTGGGCTCTAATTCAATCCTGCCAGCTGAGAGCCAGCCTGAGCAGGTGCTTTTACTTTGGATGTGAAAAGAGAAGTAATTTAAGGCCCCGCTGAGGAGGCTTGGAGGGTTGGGGTTTTTTTTCCTCCTGGGAAGCAGAAGGAGAGAGCAAAGGTAGGTTGTATTTTGGAAAAATAATTTACTGTATGTGTTTGTGGGTTGGTGGTGTGTTGTTTTTTTTTAAATGGCTATTTTAGACCTTTTTGTTAGTGTGATAATTATTAAAGAATGGGTTTTGTGAGCAAAGACTTTATGTGCTTTTGCCTTTCTGCAGCAGAAGGAAGAAAAAAATTTTTTTTAAGTTGTTTCTACGTTGTAAGTGGGTCCTGTCAAGATAGGTAGCTTTATGAAGAAGAACATATTTGCATAGTGCATGAAAGCAGCACCAAAACACTTTCCAACCCTTGCATTACATGTTCATGTTACTCTTGAAGCCTGGGGCCTGAATTCACCATTGTCCCGAACTTTGTTCATCTTGTTGCAAAGCAGATGTAAAATCTAATTTGTCCTTGCTCTGGGTAGGTGAAATTAAAAGCCGAGGTACTAGTGGAAATGACAGTACAAGACAGCTGGCAACAGCCTCTCTTCCTTGCTAGGACTTTACTTCTGGTTAGGTCCCCTTGCAAACTGACAAAAGATCTGTCTCTGCAAATCATTTTCCAGCCTGCACATGTGTTTAATTAGTCTCCAGTCTGCATAAGGAACTGCAAGGAGAAAGATAATTATGCAGGCTTCGTGCTGGTTTGAGATCTTGCGCTTTGCAATTTCTTTTCCAGCATTCAATTAAAAGTTAAGCGCTTTTTGAGGCTATCCAAGTAGACAGCTATTGATTCTTCATTCTGTACAGAAGCCCTTCTCATAGTTTGTCAATTTGTAAAGTTGCTGGTTGGGAGAGAAACTGGGTAGCACAGCATCCTTGGGGAAATACCACAATGAATTCAAGGCGTGTGCTACAGAAGGGCCTCCTGCTTAAGACCCAAGTATCTGAAAATGTAGAAGTGCCTCGCTTTTTTTAAACATAAAAAATAATTTTCGTGTTAAGCGGAAGGACGTGTGACACACGGAGAAGTTTTGAAAAGATCTCGCTCTGTGAACCAGTGCGCTGAAAGCTGAGGGGTTTTTAGGTCTGCCTATGCTCGGAGAAGGTAACCAGGCGTTGAGGATCTGTGGGCTGCTCAAGAGAAGCCCTTCAAGACCCTTCACCTGTGTTGACAAGGCGCTAGTAAAATAAGGCTGCGTGTAGCTGTACGATAATCATCCTGACAGCACCCTGCGGGAGCGGAGAAACCAGCGGAGCGGCGCTTGGACTGTGCGGTCCTGCCTGGCAGGGACCCTGGCCCCGCCGGCGGCACTGTGTCCGGCAGTGGATAACGTGCTGCAGGAAGGAGGGGGTGCCGTACACCTTCACGTACGGCTTAGCTACTCTGTCTTTACTATGTGTGCCTCTTGCCTGCTTTGGAGGAAAGAAATGCTCTGTTACAGATTCACTGCCTCTATCTGTTGTGGTTGACATGCACGTGTCCTCAGTTTATCACTGTCACAGGAGCCAAGTTGATGTGACAACACTCGAGAAGGGGAGGAAACTGCAAATTTTTGGTATTAATGGGTTGCCTCTAATAACACTCAGTCTGTGGAAATCCACCCTGCTTTATCAGGAGCTTCCACAAGCACTTAACCCAAAGACTATTAACCCCCATGGAATCTTTTATTTTAACAGATCTTGAGTTTTCCCTCTAATAAAGAAACGGCCAATATACTGGTAGAGGAATTGACACAGTTAGACTATAAATTCCCTGTGCGGAAGTAAAGATTTTTATGCAATAACGGCTAAGGAGCAAAGAAGATAGTTCAGATGAAGATTATAAATATTCTTATTAAGGGCCCTCATTTCCACTGCTGTCATTATGGAAAAAGCAGTGAACTCGTATGGGCAAAGCCAACAGTCCTCATATGGGCTCTCAGCACTGATGGAGGCAGGTAGGTTAGTGGTGACACAGTCAAATGGTCCCTTCTGTAAGCAGGAGACATTCTGTAAGATATGGAGACCCACTGCTCTGCTGCTTTTTCATACCTGATCCACTGGGATTGGGCTGCGCTTCACAGCAGCTGGGTACGAGCTTTGGTGTTGAAACCAGCTAAGCCTGGCCCAAGTTTTGCTTAGGCTTTTCTCCTGGGCAGTTTTAAGCAGGGGTCCAGAAAGCAGTGGTTAGGGTTGGGAGAGGAGTGAGGCTCCTATGGAGAGTTCTGCTTCTTCAGGAGGCAGTTCTGACCCTCCCATGTTGGGGAAAATGGCAGGAGATGGGTGCAAGCTGCTTAGAACACCAGCATTTTAGATCCACGATAGCACAGCTCACTCAGCCCTAATTAGCTGTGACCAGTGGAAACAGAGAGCTGATACAGTACAGTGAAAGGAACAGAACTGAATGCATGCCTGGGAGAAAGGCTGTTATGAAAATACTCTAGAAGATGAGTCTTTAATTAACAGATTATGGTACAGTGGGTGTGTGAGGAATTGAGATGGTATGGCTCATGGTGGTGAACAAAGCTGTAGCCTAACCACCAGTGCCTCTGTAAAACTATATTTGCTGTAAAATGTCCTCAAGATTGGTAACTCCAAGGTGGACTAAGCTGCAAAGCTGAGATCTAGCATTACGCACGTGTGCAAGAGTAAATGTTCAGGCATGGAGGCTTCGGCTGACTTCAGAGACCATCTGTGAAACCTGGCCCAGAGCTGGTTTCCAGCTTTCAGTGCCAGTTCGGATTGGCTTTTCAGAATGAAGCTCTTGGTGTGTGTATTGGTACTGCTCTCAGTCCCAGACCAATTTCATTCTTGTTGTCCCAATATTTAGAATCACTGTTATTTGTTAATCAAATGCTAATTAAGACATTGTGTTTTGTGTGACGATGAAACAGGCAAGGGGTCTTAGTGATGCTTAATGCTACGTAATTTAATGTGTGAAGTCTGGAGGTTATTCCTGTATTCCTCCTGCCTTTAAAACTGCGGTTCTTTAGGCACAGGCTGGGAGGAATGACGATATTTTTCAGTTAGACTAACTAATGTCATTATGAAAAAATGGACTTATGTTTGGTCTTCCCTCAGATATAAAGGTTTTGGGCTAGACATCACAGTTACACTAATCTTGCTGGCTGTTCTCAGTATGAAAAAAGACTGGGGCAAAAAGGTTATGTTTTTATACTTTTTTATCAGAGTTGTTATTTAACACAAATTATCTTTTTCCTATGTAATGTAATTGCCAAAACTTCAGCTGTTTCATTTGCACAAAGTAAGGTAACCCACGGGATATTACACAGATGTAAGAAAAGAGGTCCTCTGCGCTGTCTTAATGTGTTTATAACAGATTCATCCACAAATTAGGAGAAAATAGACTTAGCCGTGTGTTTATGAAGTATGGCAAATGAAGATATGAAGAAAACATTGCTGGCATCAAGTTTACCTTCTTTGGCCTTAGATTTGCTGGGCCATATCATATTGCAGCTATTGCTATTTTTATAAGCTTTGTGCAAATCAGTGTGCCCTGTGGCTGTTGAAAAGAAAATAAGAAGTAGCTTCCAAAAAGCCGGTGATTTAATTTGCAATGAGAGCCTGTGAATAATGGATATTATGGGTTCAGTTTTTTAGATCTGGTCCAGCTCCACCTTACACTGATAGGAAGACGCCATCTGATTTCACTGGGGGCTGGGCCAACAGGTTATTTTTTGCCTTTAGCAGTAAGTAAAATCACTGGGTGATGTCTACATGCATGGTGTACCCGTGATTTTGAAATGTAGTTCTGTGGTCAATGTGTCTCACTAGGTTTGGTGGGTGCTTGTTAGAGATAGAGCCTTAGGTTGGAAAAATGGACCATGAAGGTGACGATTTCTTTCTGAATTATTTATTGGGGAATCTTCTGCTTGTAAATGAGATAAATGGCTTTGACACATGACCTGACCACATGCCAGTCTGAGTAATTGCTGTCTTGCTAGGAAATCACTGGGCATGGGCTAAGGGAGGTGAAGGCTTGGCAAGATGTTCTGTCCTGCCAAGTGGAGTGTGAAAGAAAGGCTGTCCAGGTTTAGAAGTGATCTAGCTGATGGAACACAAGGGGTCTGACATCATGAGAAGTCTTCCAGGACAATTGAAGACCGATATATACTGTGTGTCATACATATGTGCTCAATCCTGAACCGAGAGGGAGGAGGAATTCGGCTCTGGACAGATACGTCCTCCTGCAACAACTCCAGCTTGCTCAGAAACCAACTTTCCCTGTAAAGATGTCTTTGTCCATTTTTTTACAGGAAATGATCTTGCCTTCTGCGAGAGTGAAAATCACGGCTGTAGTCACTTGTCATATGTTCAAGAATACTGACTTGCAGCAAACTGTAATGTTTCCTTTAGCTTTGAAAAACTTTATTGAAAGTGTATGAAGTGAGAATTGCATATTTGCAATGGAAGTGCTGAAAGGGATATGTATGGGCTACTCCGCCTACTTTCCTTCTCTTTCTGAATTTTGTTTCTGTTTTCTTACCATCATATGGAACAGATTTGTAAGGAGCTGGGTTTTGATTTATAATTCTGGTTCTGGGAAAGGGCAGTGGATACGGAATCACATGTTGCTGAGCTGGTATTGAAGAGTCATTTCTGAATAGAACTGTTTCCTTTCATCAGCTCTACGAAGCACAGCAAAGTGAGTCGTGGATCTCCTGTAAGGAAGAAGATGGGTGGGTAGATGATCATGCTGGCCTAGCAAGATATTTGTAGTATGGGCCAGTAAAGTACGAAGATCTGTTCAGAAGTTTAGAGGTGAATTCTTCTGGTTCTTCTGAACCAGCTGTATATTTTGAAGGGTCTGAAAAGTGCCTTTACAATGAAGTATTTGTTAAAATCTGGTTAATTAAAACAGATAAATTTGGCAGTCCTTAAAAAGCTGTATCATCTCAAATTCCACTGGAATAAACTATTAAAAGTAAGGCTACATTTCTCCCTTCCTGAGCAGTGGAGAAGAATCAGGAGCCCTCAGACTGTCTTGTAAATGCATGGTTTAGACAGCTTGCTGCCTCAGGATGGGCTGCAGTAATCAACACACAGAGCAAGGAACTGTCTCAGCTGGTCAAAACACAGCACTGGAAAGAGCTTTATGTGGGATGACACCCTTCTCGAGGGCTTGGATACCTCATCCGTGACTTGAGGGAGTGGGCTGGAGAAGAGAAGGGCATCTTTTGGATGCTGACACGCAATCGCCCTTCTCAAAAAGGAGACAAAGCTGGCAGATTAGGTTTTAAGGACTCAGAGTCAGTGAAAATCGAGAGGATTTTCCTCTTGGTTTCAGGTGCCTGGATCCCTTTAGGCCTCTCTAGATTCTCAGCTTATCTCAGGGATTTGGCTCTACATCCCTGGGAATATATCCGAAGTATAAAGCAGCATGAATTATAGTAAGAATTTATATTAAGTTAAGCTTCTAGTGTGTGAGCTAGCACCTTTTAAACCAGTTTGGGCATCTTCAAATGCAATGTGGGGTGCCCAAAATTTAGCTTTAAGAGGAGGTGAATTACCAATATCTGCTCATTTTATTCTATACCAAAATGAGCAAATGGCTTGATAGCAGAAGTTATGGCTGTGCTACAAGCAATATGAAGGTAAAAGCAAAGAACTTAAACATAGCATTTTCAGGCTTCAATTTTGTGGCACTTCAATATTTAAACAAAATATTACAAAACCCACAAAGCAAAGCTTTGACATTTAAGTATAGGGTGTCAATATTGTACTGTGGCTTTCATCGGAGATCCATGAAAATGAAAGCCACAAAATGCTTCATTCACATCACAAATTGCATTTGGTGTTGGACAGAAGACTTTCTAAAAAAAATAAAATCATCTTTTATCCAAAATGTTGTATTTTTACAGAATTGTTGCAGGAAAGCCTATATCTCTGTTATCAAAAACAAAGCCAAAGGATGAACAGGGAGCGAAGTCTCCATTATATATTAATATACAGAAACTAGTGTACGCTGCCACCCTCAGCTGAGTTAAGACAGATTAGAGGTGAATGACTTGACTTCTAATTACTTATATCTTCCCATTCTGTATGTGAGAAAATGAAAATGATGCTGCACTAAGAAGAAACAAACGAGGGAGGAAGTTAAAATTCCATGCTTGGTCTCGATCAGTGCAACTGGCATTATGTAGTTAGCGAAGGTTTGGCTAAATAATCTGGTAGCAAATCATAGAATCAGTAAGGTTGGAAGAGACCTCAAGGATCATCTAGTCCAACTGTCCCCCCCCCACCTATTACCCACTAAACCATGTCCCTAAGTACCACATCTAACCTGTCCTTAAACACCCCCAGGGACGGTGACTCCACCACCTCCCTGGGCAACCCCTTCCAATGCCCGACCACCCTTTCAGAGAAGAAATTTCTCCTCATCTCCAATCTGAACCTCCCCTGGGGCAACTTGCAGCTGTTCCCCCTTGTCCTGTCACTAGTTATCTGTGAGAAGAGGCCGACCCCCAGCTCACCACAACTTCCTTTCAGGTAGCTGTAGAGGGCAATAAGGTCTCCCCTGAGCCTCCTCTTCTCCAGACTAAACAAGCCCAGTTCCCTCAGCCGCTCCTCATAAGACCTGTGCTCCAGCCCCTTCACCAGTTTCGTTGCCCTTCTCTGGACACGCTCCAGGGCTTCGATGTCTTTCTTGTGGTGAGGGGCCCAAAACTGGACACAGTACTCGAGGTGTGGCCTCACCAGGGCTGAGTACAGGGGGACGATCACCAAATGTTGCTTTTGGCTGCAAATCACCTGCTGGGCCTTGCCCATCTTGCATCAAATTCTGTGACCTCTCTCAGCCCAATGTTGAGGGTTTTTTGATAATTTCCTGGTTGTTTTCTTGGAACAGGAATATACGATGTCTTCTAGGTGTATATCTGAAAAGATAACATGTTGAAGAAATCCCCAAGGATTGTCAAACTTGCTAAAAACGCAAATGGAAATGGTTGGATTTCAAAGGCTGGTCAGAATAGGGAAACCCCAAGGAAAAGGGAAGTGGTGAGTCCAAGCAAGGAAAGCAGCAGAGAGCAGGCAAAGGTGTTTTGGGGCAGCAAGGGTGGAAAGAAGTGAAGTCCTCTGGGCTGAGCTGATGAAGATACAGATAACAGAGGGAGGACTGGGTCCGGGAAGGAAATGTAAACAATTTTTTTGAAGCACACAACAGTTTTGAATAGATTGTTTTTGCTGGATATACTCCTTTATGTGTATTTTTCATCTGATCATCCCAGAGAAAATTTGGTCATGTCAGGTCTTAATGTGTGCATGTACATAATGTCTTTCTCTCAAAAAAAAAAAAAAACCCAAACAACCCAAACTAAAAAACAACCAACGAAACTAAAAAAACCAAACCACAAACCCAAACAAATTTGAGCAGGAAACCAGCTACACTGATTCTGTCATGTGCTAATGAGTATGGGACTCAGACTTCCAACGGGAAGATGCATTACCTGGGTAACAGGTAGTGGATTACTTGGTAAAATGAACAAAAGAAATAATTTCTGCTAGCTTTTCTGTTGCTTGTCCTTTCATTTGTGTGTTTTCTGACATGATGGCATCTCAATTCTTGCCTCTGTTACTAAGCACAGACTAGGACAGTACAGTGCTTTGTCTTCTCTGGCCTTTTGTGTTAAGGATGGTGCCTTTCCTTTTTGCAACTGTCATGTACGGTTATCAATTATTTTTAGCTGGTAGTAGGACTGTATTAGCTGCTTTGTGGTCAAAGTTACCTAAATTCAAAAAGCATATTAACTAAATGTAATTTCAAAGAAGAGAACAACATATGAAATGAAAAGCCTCTAATTATCAGGAACAGATGATCATTAGTGCCTATAAGCTGCATAAATAACTGTGTTCGTAAAACTGGAGTTTAGAGAGAACATGGGTCATTTACACTTCTAAAATAAAAAATGACTATGTGCCACCTCTCTTCTCTCTCTTAGCACAATTTATTCTTGTCTGATGCAGAAATACTCCCAAATTTAGTACGTGGAGAGCCAAAATGTACCATCTGTCCAATGCTCCTGAGACTTTTCAAAGGCAACAACAGCAGAAGATGTGGAGGCTGTAGTTCTTGGAAACGGTAGCATCAGCGTGGATAGAATAACTCCTCTATTATACATTAGTGCATGGACTGGACTCTACATTCCGTTTCAAGTGGCGGCAGTGGGAAACCTGCACTTCAGTCCTGTGCCCTAAAAAACCTCTGCTGTATGATCATGTCGTAGTGATGTCACTCTATTACTCACAAAATGCTTGCCTGTTCACTCCCAAATTTTTTGTGTAAGTGCAGTCAAATCCCTTCACGTTTCTGTTTGCACCCCTATCATTGGGGTCAGAGCAAAGCGTTGTCTCTTTCCTATGAAAGAGCTGTGTGAAATTGAAGCCGGACTAAATTTTAGAAATTTATCGAAGAAAACCAGCTTTTGGATTAGGTGATTAAATAGTATAATTATACTCCAGCTAATGCTAGTTACGCTTTTAATAAAATGCTTAGGAGAATGAACATCAGTGGAAGTGCTGATGCACTGGGAAATGGACATTCTTGTTTCCATACCATCTCAACTCAAACCTTCTCTTCAGAGAAGAGGTATGTCTGTGGAATAATTACTGGAGGTGACTTACTGAGACTAAAGCAGTGTTGAGGAGAATTTCAGGGTGAATATGTAAAAAATCTGTTCTGTAAGCTACATGGCCTGCAACCTGAGATGTTGGCAAGCACCAGGGGAGCTTGGTGTGCTGCCAACTTGGAGAAGAACAGCACAGAGGGTCGAGCGGAGTGGAGACAACTGCGGCCAGGCTCTGTGCTAACACAGCAGGGATGGGAACTTGATGGTACTGTGGAACTGATAAACTGCATAGTTGTCACCGTGAGCCAGCCCTGAACCAGCAATATTCTGGATTTTGTCAGAATTGTATCCTTTGGTTGAACGTTGTTCATTATAATACTAAAACACACCTCCATCCCAAAGGCTACCTGCCTCCAAGGTGCGACCACCCCTCGGTGAACACGTGCTTTGAATTTCTTTAAGTCTATAACTTTAAAAGCAAAGTGAGAAGGTTTTAGACCACTCATAACAAATCTGTGTATGACTAGAGTCACTCAAGCTCCATTTGTTAGTAAGAAAATAGTATAAAAATGGCTTGAGTAGGGTATGGTGGGAAAGATACCATTGCAGACAAGTTGAGAGGACATCGCTGACTTCTGGGATCAGTTGATGGGCTGAACCTCTCTTACCCTCCAGGGACACCTTTGGGTGAGATTCAAACACTCGGCTATACCAAGTGCTTCCCGGGGAACTTAGAAAATATCTATAGAGTTATTTCATAGTTGAACATATTTGCAGTTGACTATATTATTTATATTCTTGGTACCTGCACATGCTTTGCAGACTGTATTTATCACCAGCAATCCAAAAGAACTTGTACTTCTGTGACTTCATTAAATTTATTAATTCATTCATGAATTTAGCCATGAGAGTTCTTACTGAACACAACCAAACTCCTTAAGTCTGGCCTTGCTAGGCCATTGAACACGGCTAGGCTGAAGGTGTCTCGCACTATTGATGTATCTGTAATCGTGACAGTTCAATATATCGAACACTACTGGACCTATAGTGCCAAACTGGGTATCACTCAGGATCTGAGCCCAGCCCCTCTGATATCTGAGGACAAGCTGGAACACAAGGGGGTTTATTTTCTGTCAAAGTTCTTTACCCTTTAACGTGACAATATCCTGCAGAAATATCTGGAAATGTAGTAGAAGCTTTTACATTGAATGTTCTTCTGCACAGTAGAGACAAAATAGTACTACATTTAATAACTTCAGCTTAACTCTGAATGCCAAGCCTCTAGCACTTTGGTATTGCTTTTCCTAGCGTTCAGATAAACCCCCCCTTTTTTCAATGTTATCTGGATAAGCTTTTTTTAGGTTTAAATTATTTGAGAATCATATGAGCACCAGCACAGGAGCGAGGAAAGAGGCAGGAATGCACAGCAGGAGGTAGAGTAGAAAATATATTTATTTAAGCTGTCATGGGATCGTATTTATTGAAAATCCTACTCCATTTTTTTAAAGAGCCCCTTTCTGTTTCATTTAAAGCCCAGCAAGGTTACCATGGCCCCTAAGCTTTGCAAATGTGACCTTTATAAATATGAAGACCTGGCATTACAGCTATTACACTGTACTCCGAACTGCAATCACGCTGCGTTTGGCAATCCTTATATTTTTTTTTTGTTAAAGTACCATCTTTTTGAGACTGTTTGTACTAATAAATTCCTTTAATTTGCTTCCTTTATCAAAATTACCTTTGACATATGTCATTACAGGAAAAAAAGTCCTATTTCTCCAAAATTAGAGAAGTGAATGTATTTCCTTAATTTCCATGGCATGACAAAAACATTGACATTTTTTCAAGAACGAACATTTCACATCCATTGTAGACCCTGTATGGGACCTCTGTAAAATGTATGCACCCAAAATATAAGGATGTATAACTTCCCGTTCCCTGTTCCCCCCCTGCGATACTCTGGGCATGTAATGCTATCAGTTAAAGAAACTTTCCTAGCAAGGTTTTTTTATTTCAGAATCTGTGTTGCAAGTATCCTTGATACGATTCTAAGGAGAAGTGTTAGCCAAATTCTGCATGTTACTGTTGTTGTACAAGCAGCTGCCAGATGGTAATACGGAGAAAATACATTTAACGTCAGTCACCTAACTGGAAGCCAGATGGCACAGCAGAAGCGGGAACAAGATGTTTGCCAACTCATTCTGGCTTCCAGCTGTGGTCCAGTGCTCCACCATGACCGTGCGGACAACGGCCTCTTGACTGTCACCGTGATGGTGCCTGCGTAGTGTTCCAGGCCACGCTCTACTCGTTCAACAAAGCCGAATTAATGACATATTCTTGTCCCTTCTCCCCAAAAGTTGTGCTGAACGGCAGTCGGAAATGGGTGTGTAAAAGTCAGTGGGGCAGATAATTCTTTGCTGGCTGTTTGTCTGTTGCAATGAAGTGCATGAAGTGGGCCTTTTGGATGCCTTCCTGCAGGGGAGGGAAAGTCACTGAAAGCAGCTTGGGTGGATGTTCTGGTTTGGTGTGTTTAACTCACCTCGTCAGAGCTGCAGCCAGTTTGCTTGTTGAATTGGAGGGAGGGGTGTGTGAATATTTTGCTCTGAATGAGAGGATAGTCTCATAATCCTTCAGTTGGTGGTTTAAAGCCAGAAGAGTACCTGGCCCTTAGGGCTCAGGAGCATGGGAAAGACTTCTGGAGCATTCCCGTTGGCCCAGTTTTCATCAATGACCCTTTTCAAACACCACTCCTTGTCTGGCCGACACATGTGGCTAAGGTGCATGGCTTAGCCTAAACGGGCTGATGAAACGTTCAAGCTACAGCAGGTGTTGCTTCCCTGTCTCTTTCATGAGAAGTTATGGGAGACAGTAACAATGTTGGTTATTGCCATTTGGAGATGATGATCATTTATAACCTCGGCTGTTACAAGGCTATAAAGCAGGGTGAATCAGGTGTTTGGAATTCAGCTGAGCAAGAACCAAATAGAATGTATTTACGGTAGGTGGCTCGCAGCGAGGTAGAGAGAAACAAGTTGGTTTGTCATGTCTTTTGAAAGAAAATGATTGTACTAGCCGGTCCCTTATCTAGGCACGATGCGATGACACCAACTTTAGCAGTTGCCAACCAAATATTGTTTCCCGACAAAGCTTTAAACCTTTGGAAAGTAACAATTAGTCACTGACCAACTCTTCTTTAAAGGCAGGCAAATGAGCCCTGAGTCCGTTAGGATACTGGCAGATCTCCACATGTAGTACAACTGGGTATCTTCTCATTTCAATCTTTTTTTCATAGAAAGTACCATTGTGATGACTGTGTCTGACTTTTTGAAGATGCAAGCCATAGGACATCCTGAATGAGCTGGCATCTGAGTGTAGAACGTAACTTTTAGGAAGTTTTTTAACTTTCTCATTGCTAAGATCCTCCAGGAACAGCTTGTATTATACTTAGAAATCAGCCCAATAGTTACCTGTTAAATATTTGCTCTTTTTAGTTGTAATTTATTTTGATTTAATTTTTGATGCAGTTGGGTATGTTTGTATCTGTGTAGCCTTTCAAATCTATTACCCCTGAACTTCGATCAAGCCGTTTAATGACTCCTTTAAATAAACCAGGAAGACTGAGATCCTTTTGTCCTTCGCTATTAATTGTTTTCCAATCTTAATCCTCCCTAAAGCACTTCTCTGAGCCCTTTTCAAGCTTTCATCAGCCTTCTTCAATTATGGATCCCATACATTTCCATATCTGAGTGAGACAGAGAAGACTTGTGAAAAATTTGTAGGGAGAAGTGAGGTCTGCAGAGGGACAAACCTCTGAGAAGTGGGGAAAGAAGGGAACTGCTTGGCACGCTGTTCTGCCCTGTGTAAGAGCTGAGGGAAACCTGTTACAGAGAGAAATGAGTGATATTAACTTAGGATATTAAATAGCGGTGCTTGCCTGTATGACGTAGGTACAGCTACGCTTACTCTGTGATTTGTGGTGGGATTGGGAGCTTCCCAAAGAGAATGAGGCCTTCGTTTGAAGCCATCCCAACTACACTATTACTTTTTAAAAATCACACAATTTTGGACTCATGGGTGTTGTGCTTAATGATGACACTTTTGCCTATTCTTTTATTTTTTTGAGGTGGTCTGCTGAAATTAAGAGTTGCTGTTTTGGGTTGGATATGGACAGCAGAATGTTGTTCTGGTTTTATCACTTTTCTCTGAAGAGCGAAAAAAACCCCCAACCCTGCAAGATGAAGAAAAGTATGTCAGCATTTGCCGTCTTTCTCTTGAACCCAGGTGATCTCAAGCCCTGACATGTATCAAACTCGGCCCAGTGGTGAAGCTGACAATAGAGAATTTAGGAAGAAATACAACAGTTTTGTTGCCTTAGCGGTGTTGTGACGATCTTGTGCCGAAACACCATTCTTTCATCAGTCTGGAGACTTTGACAATGGCAAAGTACCCGCTGTTTTTCAAGGCTGCCATTCCTCTCCCATTGTAGACACAATCCTGTGTGACAATCTTGGGAAAGAAAACGCCTAAATAAGTTTCACTGGTAACAGGCCCAACCGCAGGATTGCGTCTTGTTTTTTTCAGGCTAAAGACTGAATTGAATTATATAATTCAGTTTCACCCACTTCCACCTTCTCTGATCTTCAGACTATTTTTTTTAAGATTGCAAGCAAGACTGGTGTTTCTGCTGTCAGACCACCTATTAGTACTGCTTTTTTTATTTTTATTATTTTTTTTCATACTTTGGGCATTTATTTTCAGTTACTTCACGTGAATTCAAGCGCTGACTGAATTCCTACCGCAGGCAAAGCCCATTAAGTCAATGGAAATTTAGGACTGGGGCCTTTTAAGCTTATTATACAAAATATATAAATATTTGCAAAAATCGTAGCCAAGAGCACAATCAAACAGAGGAATTCATTTTTAAAACCATTGTATCTTCCCAACAAACATTGTAAATTATTCTCTTAAACACGCATCCCCATGCAGTGCTTTTTTTAAGCGCAGCACACAGCGTGAAAACAGCTGTGCGGTTTCGAGGAGACAGAAACCAAGGCACAAGCTTGCAAAGGACAATCTCCCACTTTTGTTTTTATTGCTTTTATATGGGCCTACACCTTAATTCTAGCAAGGCGTGAGAGACTAGGGTGCTGGTAGGGCCTAACGCTTCAGCTGTTTAGCCTCTAAAATAAAGCTTGTGAGTTTTATATACTGGGACCTTTAAGTTTATTATACAAAAAGGGAATGGAATTTTTTCTGTTGACTCTAGCAACTTTACCTCACACTTCTGAGAGCCATGATGCGCATTTTCTACAAACGTGTAGGGGAAGGTACACTGCTTTCCCCATGTTTTGCCTGGGAAAACTCCAGCTCTTGACTCGAACATACTGCAGGAACTAAATTTAAGCAATCAGCCCCACAGGGCTGAGCTCAGGTGATCCCCCCCAAACAGGGGTTTGTTTCAGGTGCAAAAATGTTTCCTCCCCAGGAGAAGCGGGTCCCCGGTGAGACTGAGGGAGGCCTGTCCCTCCCCGTGAAGGAAATGCTCCTCAGCGCTTGGGAAGGGCCTGAGGAGCGCCTCCTCGGTTACAGACAGCGCCCGTGGGGACCTCCGCGAGCAGGCAAGTGAAGTGTGAGTAAGGCCAAATTAAAGGAAATTAACC
>VWZZ01004983.1:72466-137612 GCA_013399095.1 Psophia crepitans | reverse complement strand
GTCATCTCTGTTAATTGAGGTTTAAAGTAAGCAGGTTTGCCTTCGGGTCTGGGACTTTGGTCCCTGTAGGTGCGTGGAGGAGGTGGGGTTAGGAACGGCCACACGAGGGGAAAAATGTAGCCCCAGAGTGAAACAGTAAGTCTGGCGGTCTGTTCTGCCTTCCTGGTAAGCCGAGGTGTGCGGGGCAAACCTCCGGGAGCAGCACGGCAGACCGGGGAGCCTCTTCCTGCCTCCTGGCACTTGTACTAGCCAAGCCACCTTCACTGATTTAAAGGGAGTTATTTTTGGTGGGGGGGTGTGTGTGTCCCCGGTCCTTGCCAAGCCTTGCCATTCCCAAGCTTGTCACGTCGTTTTTCCCCATGGCCATCCCAGGCCGCTGTGTGAACTGGAAATGACCGTGTGGCTGAACAATTCCAGTGGCCTCGGGGTTGAAAAGCTGGAGGGTGAAACTGGTTGGAAAGTGGAAAATGAGGTGACTGGGGGCAGGGTGTTGGTGAATAGTACTGGGTTTCCACGCTGACTTTTGACCACTGCCCGTACTGCTGACCCCTTGGTGACACGGGTGAAAATCTCTCCCCCTTCATGCGTTACATTTATCAGATTTACCACATTTCTGCTGATTCATTTTGTTGTAAGACGGTAGCTGAAAGTTAGACCAGTATTCAGATCTGGTGTTCAGACAGAGCCTGGTGCATCTTACTGGCAGGTGCGAAGAACGGCACTCCTCCTGTGCTGACTGCATCCCCCGTAGCAGCTGGGTCAGCCGATTCCTGAGCTGAGGGGACACTCGCGTTGGAAAAGCAGAAGTACCATTTCACTTGTCGGCATTGTCTGCGCCACATGAACAAAGCTGCAAACACTTCGCTTGCATTTCCATCTCTACCTGCAGGTCTTCATGGTGATTAATTGCTTTTTATCCTCAGAAGGCTTTTCAGGTGGAAAATATATAAAGTCTCTAAAGTGTTTTGAATTCTAGTCTGGATCCACTGACGTCTTGGGACGTCAGCTGATTCTGGTCTAAAACCAAAAAATACCACGACATTCTGGTATAAATTTCAGTATCATCAGAATTACAACTGGATATAGACGCTCCAAGTAAATATATTCATATTTATTTTCAATATAGCATTTAGTGTCAGAACTGTCTCCGATGTTGATCAAAACTTGCAGATATAGTCAAAACTAAAAGTCTCATGGTTGCATTTAGCAGTAGGTTCAGTCATTTTTCCCCCACTAAATTCTAAGGACTCTGTAGCTCCCATTATCTTCGCTGGAAGTTGTTCGATACTTCACACTGAAAATCAAGCTGCTCTTTAAGAAACATCTGCATGCATTTAAGAATGAAGTTTTGAAAAATCTCAGCTTGTTTGAATAAGTGGCTGCCTCCTGTTTTCTGAGTTCCTAAAGTAAGAATACTGCACTTGAAAGTATCTGATTTCCAACTTCTTCATATGACAAGGGGGAAGAAGAACCAGTTTTATATAACCATATACATATTGTTTATATAACCATATACCTTCTTCATCTGATATGAAAAGGACCAATATCTGGGGAAAAAGGGATGTCAAAGAACTTAGTAGATTAAGATGGTTGAGAATTACTAAAAAAGGCATGTGAAATGGCAGGTCCAGTAGCAAGGGTTTAAAGCCAGTCGGTCAAAATAAAGCTGATATTGTAATTCATAAAGTACAGATGAATGTCTTATGTTTAGGAGAGTGAGGGATATGTACATTTAACAGTACATAAGAATTCAGAATAAATCTGAAGTTGTAAATAAAGTTGTAATTTACGGGTAAATGTGAGACATGGTACAATATCTTTCTCTGAAAATGGGTAAGGTGTTTTTCTAGAGAGAAGAAAAGTCGTAATTCTAATCTCTGGCCATCACAAATCATTTGATATGATGACACATGAGGAAGTTATTAGCTTAAGTGGAAGAGATGGGGATTAATAGAAGAATAAAATAGACAAAGAAATAACAGAACAGAATGTGACGACACTGTGGTGAAGGAGGGGCTGTTAGAAGGTAGGTATTTTACTGGAAAAGTTGTCTGACCCAGAGGATTAGTAAGGGTGGGATAAACTCTAATGATACAAAGGAAAATTGCACATTAGAAGTAGTAATGAAGTGGGCACAAAACCTGGGAGAGCACTGTTTAGAAACAGCACAGTCGGAAAAGATCTGGATATACTAATCAGTCATAGAGCAACCACATGCCTGTTAAATTTTGCAACCGACCGTAGTACAGAGATCCTTGATGTTGTGGAGAACTGTCACAGACCTGTGCTTTGTTCATCTGTTCCAGTATCATTGCAGTGGGTCCCCTGCACTCCCATGTCTGGTATTTGCAGAGGCAAAGCCAGCTGAGATTCCTCTGCTCCAGTTGTGTTGGCTTGTCTGTGAAGGTCATCCACCAGTGTAATGTGGTTGTGAAAAAGGTGAATGCAACCAGGAGAGTGGAAAGTACTAAATGCCTTTAAACAAGGCTTTGTTGAGGCTGCGTGTTGCCTTCCAGGTGCAGTTGTGGTCGCCCATGTCTGGAAAGGGAGGGAGAAAGACAAACCACATTTCTTTTATATGATGTACACTAAAGCCGGAACAGGTGCAGAGGGAGACTGGTGAGCTTTTCTTATGAGACTAAAAGAGCCCCTTATCTCTAACCTTGCAAAATGAGACCTTTAAGGAGAAGTTTTTGATATCTATAAATATACCGAGGGCTAAATATGAGGGACGGAAAAAACTAGCTTAGCTGAAGGGCAGTATTCTACAAGAAGGAACAGATACAAGCTGATTATGATTACATTTATGCCAGTAATTAGAAGGAGGCTCATTAGAGGGGTGAGGTTCTAGAACAACAGGAATAGTGGCAGCAAAACACTGCACCGTTCTAGGGAAGGGCTGCATTCATCTATGAAAAGGATTATGTGATGCAGTTGTCTGCAGGGAGAAGAAATGAGACGTAATGATCCAGGACATGTATCGCAGTCTTAGACTTCCTATTCGGAATGGCGTATTTTAGTTCAACCAGAAGTTATGGGCTGTCTCAGGAAATTACTTTTGCTCTTGAGTAAGCTGTGGGGTAAATCAGGTTCATTTCACTTTGTGCCATTAGAGTTTATTCCATTCACTTGTATGTCCTCTTTGTACTTTATGAATAAAGACTAAAATCTCTTTATACCTGTGTGAAAGAGAACAGAATTTCACTTGAGAGTGGAAGTATTATGTCCAGAACAGTTAGCTATAAAGAAACACAAGGTTGTAGGATCATTCCATGAGTTAGGTCCTTCCATGAGAAGGACCAATAGCACTACCTTAGAGGGATACCCTACAATGTTGTGAAGTGTGCCAAAAGCAGCCTGGTTAAATGCCTGGCAAGGAGCTAGGGATAGAGATTAGATCCATGTGCTGGACTGGGCTGTGGAAAAGGATGACCTCTGTATTTCTGTAAAGCTGGAGGTGAGCTGCTTCTAGAATACTGGTCTTCCTTCCTATCGCAGAGTGTTTTCAGTGATGCAGAACTGAACATGAGTGTGCCTTTTCCTTGTTTTACTTAAACCTGCCTTCTGACCTGGAATAGGATTTCACAGATGATTGGAAAGGCAGGCAACTCGCTGCCTGGAAAGCTTTGTATTACTGAACAAAGCAACCTGTATATAAAATAATTTACAAGTAATGTCTGTAGCTAAAGGATACAAAATGTGTCTTCCTTAACTCGGAACAGCAGGGATATACCTGGGTAGAGTGGCTTGCTGTGTTATTTATACTTACACCACTATGTATACTTAGGGTAACTTGAATGTCAGTCTCTTACATGCAAAATATGAGCCAGATGTCCCAACAAGTGGGTACAACTAGAGGGACATCTTAAGCTTTCCCACCCTGCAAAAGCAGATGTAAAGGCAATGAGGCTGAGTGACTTCACTGCTCTCTTTCAAGTCTTGGTCTATTCCTTTGGTCCCAGTTGAGGAAAGCACCAGGTTTGCCTGTAAGTAGGTGAGAAGTTTCTTTAAGCATGGGTTTCAGTGTTTTGATGAAGTTAATAACTGTTCTGGCTTTGTAAACATTTGTTATTGTAGGGTAATACAGCTGGCTGCTGGACTGCACACACTGAGTTGATTTTATAAACCTTTTTTGTGAGTGCTCACAAACACAGGAATTTGATTAAGGACACTTATTACCTACATTTTACATATCTTTTAAAATCAGCACAAAGTATCTGAAATGTCTAAACAGGAGTAAGAAAATAAAACAACTTCAAAACCCACAGCTTTTTCCGCTTTGTGAAGTTGGGTATATCTCTTGATGTCTGCAAGGACTTTAGTAGGCCCTCGTGTTTAGTCTTCAGTCCTAGCTTACTCCTGACTAGGATCTCCTTCTGTTTTAACAGAGTGATTGTTTACATACTGTGGTACAGCTACTCTTCCACTCTTATTGTGGACTGACTGTATCCAGAATTTAGGGCTTGGGAGTACTGTTGCATCCTCTTAATACAGTCTGTTTGAGGTGAGGCACTGGTGCCCCAAGTTAATAATGGGTATGTGAGCTGCGTTATGTTTAATAGGTTTTAGTGACTTGAGAGTTTACAGCTATACTGGTATAGAGGAGGCAGGAGAAAAATACTCCTAGTCTATAGGTAGATGGTGAGCAAGGCTGTAAGGATGGCAGTAAGGCTGTTTGTGAAATATACAGTATGATGCGTTACTAAATTATTTACTCACTCCGAAGGTAAAAGGTTTTTTTGAATAATTATCTGTTATTCATTAAAAGTGGCCTCTGGCAGAGGGCAGTGTCATTAACTTGGGATAGTACTATTTCATCTTCTGCTTGCAGAAGAAATGTCCTTTGTTACCAGTCCTGCAAGGCGGACCAAGAAGGACTAGGCACAAGGGGTGGAAAGTTTGCCCATCTAAAATACATATTTTTCCCTTCTCTCTTGTAGGATTTTTAGAGCACCTCAGATGACATTCCAAGTGGATGATTAACTTCACGATGGCAGAACTCACAGTGGAGAATGGCAGCTGTATGGACTGGCAAAAGCGATGCCTTGCTTTGGAGTCCCAGCTCTTCAAATTCCGCTTGCAGGCAAGCAAGATCCGAGAGCTGTTAGCTGAGAAGGTGAGGCAGTGGTGGCGGCTTCTGCTTTGCACTGAATTACGGCATGAAAGCAAAAAAAACATCCCTAAATGCTGAGCCATCCAAAAAATTGTTACTTGCAGTGGGGATCTCTTCCTTGATTACAGTATGTCATTGCACTCTGCTTATCACTTGTGATACAGAGGGGGGCCTGTCAGAGTAGTGTAAAGTGTGAAAATAAGAATTTGGCCTTCTTTACTGGAAAATCACCACATAGTCGAATTCTACTGAAAAACACTGTACCAGCAACATTCTGGACATCTAAAGTGACCAAGGCAGCTGCAAAGCAGAGATGGATATTTTGGATAAGAACAGCAGGATGAGGGCTTGACTGGCAATAGAAAAGCTTACAAATTGTGCTGTAATGTTAAATGACTGGGCAGGGCTGCATGTACTGCTATAGTGTTAGAATAACATTGCATATCCAGTCAAAAGATTCTAGGGATACTGAAGAGCAGGACTGCTATCCTTTGAGATGTGGATGTTAGAAGCTTGCATGGCATCTGTCTGGTTTTAGAGGCATCTACTAATCTCTTTCAAGTGCACTAAGTGAACTCATTTGCAGTCCTAGGGGTAAGGACTGGCAAAGATTTGAGAGTTTTGTTGTTTTGGGGTTTTTTTCTATCATGATGTGGGGTCTTGGTGTTTTTTCTTTACCTTAAATTGAGTTATTTTTCAATTTGAATTCAAGCTTTTTCACCAACCTCTAATTTGCATAAAATCCAAGTTTGTAGGTTGCTGTGGGGTTCCTTCTATGTTTCAAAATTTGGCTTATATTATCACAGTCTGGTCAAAGATTGCTCAGATATTCAGTCCTATTGGAAAGTGAAAACAGTTTCTTTCAGTCACAGTTTGCTAATAAAGTTGAAATCTTTACAGCTGACTGCAGTTTACTCCAAATGCTTTTAAGCTGTACCTGATGACAGCTATGTTCTAAACTAACTTTTGCTCCATTTTCTATTATGTAACTTTTATGTGTATATTCCTGTTTGTTGATTTTGGATGTAAAAACATCCAAATGAGATGTACTTCAGAGCGGAGCAATTTTCATCCTTGCTTTCACTCTAATTATGTTTTCACTAGTGCTGTATACTGCATGAAACATGCATTCCACCCTCCATATTGTAAAGAAATTATGCAATTCTAAGCACCCTCCTCATCATTTCAAGGTAGCTTCTGAGATGGACCTTAGTGATTACTTACCTTGGAAAACATTGAAAGTGGTTGTAAAGTCCATTTAGATACAAAGGCACGTTTGAAAAATCGTGTATAGATGTGGCGCAGGTCTGGTGAAGACAACCAGTACTCATGTACGATACTCCACATTTGCTGCATTATGGAGTCTGTGGTCTCATGCTTTATTAATTCTTGCTTTGGGAAACTTCCTGGCTACCCACTCACACAGCAAAGAAACCCACCTATCAAACTTCCTTTTGGAGGACAGGCTTGACAGACATCTTCTGACTGTCTCGTTAGGAAGGTTTGTGGGCCATGGCAGAGAACAAAATTGTCATCTGCTTCAGGGGGCTCCTCAAGGAACAGGCCTGACTGCCATTAATCCAGCCTTTCAGTCAAAGCGATGTTCCCTTTGTTAAGATTAAGGAGCAGCTTGGTTCAGTGATCAGGTTACTCTGTAACTACTTGTGCAGGCTTACTTGAAGGGTCAAAGAGCTAGAAGGTTTGCAGTTCCCTACTCTGAATGTCATGTGGGAAGGGGAGAGCCTCAGGGGCTTGTGGGGCAGCTCTGGCAGGCTCTCCTGACGCAAGGGGACTCGAGGCACGGGAGCAGGTGCTCAGCACATAATGATCATGCTGAATGCTGCTGTTGGGAAGTGTCCTGTGCCTCAGGTTCCCGATCGCTCTGCAGTGGCTTGCTCTGAGACCCTCCTTCCCTCCTCCTCAGACACCACAGGGCTCCCCAGCAGTCACAGCAACTGGGGCTCCTGTCCATGCTGCATCCTTCTCCCCTCAGGTGGGCAGAGATGCAGAACCGGAGGAGGCGCATGCTTTATACATAGCGATGCCAACTCCAGGGATTTTAATCATATATTTTATAGCAACTGTGATTTTTTTTTTCCTTTACAGTTCTGTTTGTGAGAATGAAGAGATTCAGAGTTATCTGAAAGAGTAGTCCATTTTCAAAAAAGTTTTTTTTGGGGGGGGGCAGGGGAGAAGTTGAAAAATGTGAAGTAAGCAGTTTGAGGCTGTGTTGCAAACCTGTGGAGAACATTGCCCCAAGATCCTTTGATATGGTTTGCAGCAACAAGAAAATTAATTTAAAAAAAGTGGTTTTGCCAGGGAAAGTGAAGAACAATGTTAACAGCGGTGTGATACTTGCTCACTAGATAGGTTGTGTCAGGGGTCGGAAAGCTACTGATTGAAAGGCTTGGAAACCAGATCCCTCACATTTTAAATCTTTATAACCAATTTTTGGTCGTTATAACCAATTTTCTGATATGTTTTTTTAAGGCAGATTTTACTATTTTAACTCACAAAGAAAACCTCAACCATTCATGCCTGGTATTGGCAATACAATGTGTGCTAACAGTTTAAATACTTCAGATTTTTAAAATCCGCTTAGATGAATAATCTACACTGCTGTTCAGAACATGAGGAATTTAAAACCCAACGGTTTAACTGCCATTGCCCTACTTCACATGGTGCAAACTTCCACGTCTGTAGCCCAGTCTCCACTATCGAGCGGTGCTGCCCAAGCTGTTCGGACCCTGGCAGAGGACCCCAGCCCTCCAAGACAAAGCTCTGCCCTTCTGCTCGACCCCCACAGGGCACGAGACCTCTGGGTCCTGCCTTATTGTGGACATCAGCAGGGATCTGGTCTCTCTGGAACAAGGCGGTTATTTCCACTCTGACTTCCTTGTATGCACACAAAGAAAGGGATACTCCTCTGTTGGTGAGCGACATAGCAGTCCGTTGCCTTGGCAGCAAGATGACCTGGTTGGGAGTGAGCTCTGGAAGAGAGCAAGGGAAGGAAAATGAGGCTGAGACATGTGGGAACTTTTTTTCACTCTATTTGATTTAGCTGTTCTGACCCATCAGGAGAGAGAAGGCCTGTGTAGATGTTTGATAGGAGGCTCTTTTGCAGCTTTTAAAGGGTCATCTGGGTAGCTTTTAACCTGCTTCTGTCTTACTTCAACAAATCCTTGGAAAAAGCCTCTTTTGTCTCATGCTAGCATGACGATACAACTGAGCCTGTTTCCTTCCATACAGTCTTTCTGGGCTGGTGTTTGGGAGAAGAGTTACTTGAATTTGGCTTGGTCACTAGGTTTTTTTATGTGACCTGGGTCAAGTTACTTAGTAGCATTTGTCAAATTATAAAGCATTTTGAATGAAAGGACCCATGTAAATACCAAGCATTATTATTAATTCATTGAGGGATTTGAAAGAGCCTTGCAGGCATGGATGTATTCAATCTGAATGTGCTCCAGTGAGGCAGCTGACACTGGGGATGGGTGAAGTAATGATTTTGTGTACATGAGAAACACAGCAGTTATTTAACAGGTCATAGTAGGACAACCCGACAATGTAGTACAGGAAGTTAAGAAAAGTACAAGTTCATTTAAGGCTACGGAGGGAATTAGGGTGACAAAAGTAACAGATTTGACTAGAACATAGCCAGGTCACCCTGCTTGCACAAGAAGTTTCGTAACTTTTCTGTAGTGGTCAGGAATGGTCCCAACATACATCTCTGTCCTGATCAGGAACCAGGACTGCTAGCAATGCAAAGCAAACTGTCATGTTACAGGACAAGAGGGAATGGCCTCAAGTTGCATCAGGGCAGGTTCAGATTGGATATTAGGAAGAACATCTTCACAGAAAGAGTAGTGAGGCATTGGAACAGGCTCCCCAGAGAGGTGGTTGAGTCGTCGTCCCTGGAGATCTTCAAAAAACGCATAGATGCGGCACTCCAGGACATGGTCTAGTAGGCACGGTGGTGTTAGGTTGGTGATTGGACTTGATGATCTCAGAGGTCCTTTCCAGCCTTAGTGATTCTATGATTCTATGAGGCTGTGACAACAACAGGTTTTTCAGACAGAACAGTGCTGTCTTCTTAAAATAACCCAAGTCTCTGATGGAGATTGCTCAGCTAGTGGAGGATTGAATTATTAGTCTAAGAGGATAGCCTTTGGGAAAAGGCCCAGGGATTCATCTAAACTCTGTGCTGCGAATGTAGATCCTGTCAATTCATCAGAAAACTAGCAGAGGTCGCTGACTCTGAAGCTAATGCCATAAACAGTCCTTGTTTCACGAGGTGTATGATATTTCCAGTTAGCATCTGTCTTTCACTAATATAATTTGCTGCTATCTGTCTGCAGTGATGACTACCCAGAGACTAATAGATAAATGCATGGGTAGATCACTGTTCCTAATGGATGCGGACCGATGTCGTAACCCAAACTGCTGCTGTCAGTGTTAGATTGCCTTGAGCTCAGTCTCTAACAAGACTCAGAAACTGGGTCGTTAGTCCAAGCAGCTTAAGCTGCAATCTTCTGTGCTATCTGTCCGTTCCTCTGACAAAGAAGTGTCCTTGATTTGGATTTTAAGCACCATAGACTGTGACGTCCTTGATTAGTCCACTGAAAAAACAAACCTGAGAGGTATAATTTTAAATGTGGCACTTTCTGATCTTCATGGTTTGAATTTGTTATGGCATGGCTTTTTTAGACAGCCATTGGGGTATCTGCGTATGTGTACCTTTCTGATTTGTCAATAGACATCAGTCTACTCTTATAATCAATGTATATATATGAAAAGGAGAGTTGTCTTGTTGCCATCTGAATGAAGAGAAATGGAAACACGGGAGTGCTGACCTCTCCATTCTGGGTGATCAACCCAAGAGGAATAAGTCCCACTTTCAAAAGTATTAGTTTGGTTCTCGTAGTGACCAAGCTGAATACTTGGCTCCAGTGCATTATCAAGAATCGTAAAAAGCATTGCATAGAAAAGTATCTCAGTTCCCCTTCTAGTTTGTTTTCTGCTTGAAGCATGATACTTTTAATCTTCTGAAGCTGCTTCTACGTCATTCCTTCATTAGTAAAACACAAGTAAATGCTGAAAACTCTGTGAAGCATTCCTTTGAATTTTGCAGCTTAGTGATGAAACTCAGTGTCACTGACTTCATATTACTGGGCTTAAATTTGAGACCATTGAAGCAGGGCAGGTGGCAGAAGATGACCTTGTAAGCACTGAATGACGACGCTAAGTTGCTATTTAAAAAAAAAAAGAAAAAAAGAAAAAAGGCTGATGTCTAGTGGCACATTTTTAGAGGAACCCCAGGTACATCTACATTTCACTGAGAATGAAGTGATTTATGTACATTTAGAATAAAATTCTATTCAGTGTTCTTTGACGTCAATAGCAGCAATGCTCAGGTAAAGGATCACAAAACAGTCAATTTGCAAAGCTGTTTACAATGAAAAGAAGCATAGGAAAATTAAGATCATTGTTAATCTTGTCAGTTGTGAGCCTGTGATGGTTTTGAAGCCAAGGCAAAGTATTCATTGGTTATAATGTGGCATTGTAGAGAACCTGCTGTGAGCTTTCCAAGATGAATTCATTTTCATTTACCATTGTGACTGAAACCTAGCTGAAATAAACCCAGGAAAGAATTGCACGCTGTAGGCAGGCTTCTTGTAGGGACAGCCCATGGTGTGTAAATTGTAGAGACAGGGTCAAGACTTTGGGACTATTCCCGTGACCCGTGTAATGAATGATGAAGCTCACTAATGAGAAAACAGTTCCGGTAAATTCAAAGTAGGGCAGAAGACTGGAAAAGGTCAAAGGCTTTTTTTTTTTTTTTCCCCCTGGTCAAAGCTGTCCAGTTAACCCAAAAGATGCCAAGGATCTGTAGATGTGCACAAGAAGTGAAAGACTGCTAAGTAAAACAGGTGAATTTCCAGGTGATGTTAATTTCTTTCTTTCTTTCCCCCTCTCCCTTCCTTCTCTTCTGGCTCTGAAGATGCAAGAATTAGAACAGAGAGTGATAGAAGCAGAGCAGAGAGCTGAGGATGCAGAGAAACAGGTAAGAGATTCTCTTATAGTTGCTCTGGTACAAGTCCAGCAGGAACTTACTCTAAATCCTCTCCAGTCTAGCATACAGACAGCACTCTGCCGTGCTGTGTTCTGCCAGGGAAACATTGATTTAGAGTGGTGAATGGATTTTCTGGTCTACTTCTCAGTATTTGAGCCTGAGCTATGAACAGGTGCCTGAACAGGTTCAATCCTAAGTGAAAACCGTCACATTATATCTGGCTCTCAGCTCCATGGCCGTTACCTCCTGATCCATGATAGGCATGCTTGGTTATGAAAAAGGAAGGGGATGTTGTACCTCAGGATTAAAGTGCAGAGATAGAGCTGCCTGGCAGGTCCTCAGAAAACAAATACTTAAGAGTACTGGTAAGGACTTGTCTGCAGGTAGAGAAGGTTCTCTGAAAGCGATAAGGGTGTGTCTGCAAAGCCTTTCAATTGTTTTGGACTTTCTTTTTAGTAGTTGCTGCTCTGGCTCAGGAGCCCAAGGAGAAGAACAGTAAAAGCTGGATCCATTGTGTATTACTGTAACCATCTGAACGTTAGGCATACTGTCTAAGCTAGCTTGTGAACAGGGTATAAAGAATAACGGACTGTTGTGCAGTCTGTGCTGTAAGGAGTACTATAAAAACAAAAGAGCCAGGAAGGGCCAATTGATCTGAGCTCCTGCATCACTGCAGACTGCTGCTGAAGGGAAGGTTTGAAGTGAACCAGCTCTCTCCAGCTGGACAAGAGCTGCAGAACTGAGCATCAAGTCAGAGGTTAAAGTGCAGAACTATGAGCTATGCAAGATGGCCAAGAATGGCTGTCAAACAGGACTTCAGTAGTGAAGGACTGAATAGGTAAGCATTGGGAAAAATATTGCCTAGGAACCAAGAACTTGAAGCACCTTGTAAGGTATTCTGTCCGCAGAATGTACTATTCCATTCCATGCCAGTTTGATATTGATGTCAAGATTTTTTTCTTACCAGCTTAAATATAGGAAAGATGCTATGTCTAGTCACCATGAGAACAAGAGTTGTTCTTGAGAGTGGTATCAGGAAGTCCACATCCAGCCAAGACTGGCAGAGGTAACATTGTCTCTGTGACAGTACCAACTGAAAATATATAGTGATTATAGTTATTGCCAGATGCCAGTGAGGAAGGCTTCATACTAGCAGACAACTCAATGACAGGGGTAGAGTGTCCATGATATGGTAAGAAGCAGTGATGGCAATGGAGCAGATGGAGAGCAAGTCAAGTCCAGGTGAGAGAATGGGCAAGAAATGGAGAACTTGGCTGGGAAAGTGTAGGAGAAATGAGGATTGCCTTCACTCGCCTGCCACCCGCAGAAATGAGGATTGCCTTCACTCACCTGCCACCAGCAGTTCTGAAGCCGTGTGTTAGCAGGTCCTAAAGACTAGCAACCCTCAAAGTTGTAGGGTCTGTCTTTCGAGCAACCTTATCCACATCCAGAGATAAGTGCTCCTACAGAAATGTTAAACTCAACATGAGCTGTCAATGTGCGCTGGCAGCCCAGAAAGCCAATCACGTGCTGGGCTGCATCAGAAATAGTGTGGCCTGCACGTCGAGGGAGGTGGTTCTCCCCCTCTGCTCTTGTGAGACCCCACCTAGAGTACTGCAGTCAGCTCTGGGGTCCTCAGTGCAGGAAAGACATGGAGCTGCTGGAGCAAGTCCAGAGGAGGGCCACAAAGCTGATCAGAGGGCTGGAGCACCTCTCCTATGAGGACAGGCTCAGGGAGCTGGGCTTGTTCAGCCTGGAGAAGAGAAGGCTCCAGGGAGACCTAATCACGGCCTTCCAATACCTAAAGGGGACCTACAGGAAAGCTGGCAAGGGGCTGTTTCTTAGGGAGTGCAGTGACAGGACAAGAGGTAATGGATATAAACTAAAAGAGGGAAGTTTAGATTAGACATTAAGAAGAAACCCTTTACTGTGAGGGTGGTGAGGCACTGGAACAGGTTGCCCAGATAAGTTGCAGAGGCCCCTGGATCCCTGGCATTGTTGAAGGCCAGGTTGGATGGGGCTTTGGGCAATCTGGTCTAGTGTAGGGTGTCCCTGCCCATGGCAGGGGGGTTAGAACTGGATGATCCTTGTGGTCCCTTTCAACCCAAACCATTCTATGATTCTATGAAATACTTCATTACTGCCTAACAGCCTGAAGAAGTGACAGCATAAGGAATAGGACCATTCCCTTCCACTAACAAGTATATTCACCATGAATGAGAAGCAGCTGACAAATGAGAGGTCTCCACATCAAGTGTAAAATCCGTTGTTATCTTTCTCTTCAGGAGTCTAGGGGGTTGGATTTGTTAATTCAATGGGCTCCCTGTAGCTGCCAACCTCAATTAAGGAAATCACATGTTTGCAGTCCCCTCTCTGAGCCTCTAGTACAGAGTCAGCATTTAGGCATCAGACAGAAAGGAGGGGCCATTTCTTTTTACTATAATCACCCTAAACTCTAATGAAAACACATCCAACTCAGCAGGCTTAGTTTTCTGGCTCAGATGTTGGGTGCCTACCTTTCTGATTCAGTACGAGGAAGAGGCAGTTTGCTTCTCTGCCTAATGCAGGCAGACAGGAGGACAAAACACAGCCTCTGCAAGTATGAAGTGTAGGCTGCTCGACAGGGCATGAGTAACTCTCTTGCACAGACCCTCTGAAGTGCTCAGATCACTGCCTGTATTCTGCCTTCCTGGTTCCAAACTCATGCCAAATTAATGGTATCTGAAGTTGGTTTCTTGCAAATTTAGTCTCTCTGGGATGTGTTGGAACCAGACATTTTCCCATCATCAAGTGCTGCAATTAGCAGATTTGAGTTAAGTTGGCGCAATTCCATTCACTTTTAGAAACGAAGTCTTACAATCCATTGCAGTAGAATGAGGTAATAATAAAACAGGCTGGCGTATCGAGAGACATAAGTTTTAAAGAAAGCAAAGAGATTTTAAAGACTTGCTAAAAACCTGAAAGGCTTCAGCGGCAACTAGATTTTCGTGCATTGAAACTTTGTAGTGAAGGAACATTACAGTGGTGCTTCTCCTGCTGAGATGAACAAGTGTTGGCACTGGCAGGAGCTCAAAGATAGGCAGAACGGCTGAAATATCTAACATGTTAACTGCCTAGCAGGTCTGGAGAAAACACTTGTCGGAAAGCCAGAGGTTGGCAAAACATTGTCTAAGCTGGGGATAGGAGGAGGAAGGAACTCCATAGTACATTCCTCTGTAGAAATCTTGATCTGAAGCAAGTGGCCAGGGTTGTGTGGTGTGTACCTTGGTAGTGAATGGGGTAAAAAGTTGACCATGCTATTGCAAAGGAGGAAAAAGTGGTGTACCTTGCCCATATGTCTATGTAGGCTATAGTGCCTGTATGATTTCTTTGGCCAATAGTGCGTAAATATTTCACAATCCACAATTTATCTGTTACTGCTTCAGTGTTACAAATGATTGGACAATATTCTTTTCACATATGTGGATATAAACTAAGTGACTTGAAAGGTGTTTTTTTTTCCCTTCCTTTCCTGACTTCAAAAATACCTTCATTTGCATTGTTTTGGGTTTTTATCTCCCTCTGATTGTCATTACAGGTTAGAGTTATGGAAGAGAAGATAAAACTAGCCAATGTGAAGACCAGTGAATCAGACAGCACTCTGCACAGGAAGTACCAGGAGCTGATGGGCACAGTGCAAGGAAAGCAAGATCTGATCAACAGATTGGAGACACAGCTAGCAAAACAGGTAAAGTTATCTTCTACAGGGAGACCTGTAGCTTTCATGAGTTGGAGGGACTCTGTAATGTATGTTCCAAAGCTATTGATCATGTCTCCATCAAGCATTAGCCTCTCAATTGCCTTCAGATCAGCTGTAAAATGATGCCCAGTGCAAGATCCTCTCCTTCCTTTCTCTTTTCAGACAAAAACATCCATTCAGCCTCAGTAGCCCTTGTCTCTTCGTTGTAGGAGTTTGGCCAATGTCCTTAAAGTACTTCCTTATGTTAGCGTTCAGTCAGTGTTGAGACCCTTAATTGTAATGCTACAGTCTGGTCACAGTATTTCTCTGACTTCCTAGCATACAGATTGCTCTGCAAAATCATTATGTTGCCCATCTCTGACTTGGCCTGTGCTCTTCAGCAATCCTTTAGCATAGTTCTATCTTGTCACATGCCCTCATTATCAAAGAGCAGCTGTTCTTAATCTCTTCCATTCTCAGTTGGTGGAAGGAGGGAACTGTACTTACAGTAGGGCTTGTATTTTGGTTCTAGTAAAGGCCTTGCCCTGTGCTTTTTATAACATGAGGAATGAGGTATTCTTATATGTTGCAAAGGACATTACTTTTAAATGGAAATAGCTCATAAGTATTTTTCTGTGTAAAATTCCATGCCATTTGAGTTACACATTGCATTTAACTGTCACCTATTTCAAGGGTAAAATAGATTGGTAAGGTGTCTGAACTTACTCAGACCAAGTGTCGTGTGGAGATCAGGCATCAGGTCTTTGTAATACTCTGGGTTTCAGGTCACTTCCCCAGGCCAGCTTGTTCAGGCAGAATGTAGATGAAGTTTCTACATTTTGGAAGAGAAAGAAGGTATTCGGAAGGAGCTGCAATAGTGATCAAGTGATCAAATTCTGATGTATTCAAAAATACGAGGTGTGATTTCACTAAAATTGATGACCAAAAGTGAGGAAAATGTTCTGTTAGTAGAAATCTGTTCATTCTAGCAACAAGAGGCAAAATGAGATTCTAGAAATGAAAGCCAAAGCTTGACATTCTCAGACAAGAAATACTCTTTAATAAGGTCACTGGTTTAGTTTCAGAATGGGATGGGACAGTGACAGCAGTGGAAGGTCACTAAGGGTCCCTGTAAGGCATCCTACTTGTTTCCACTGGGATGGGGAGAGCTGTGGAGTTCAGAGCGTTAATAAGAGAACACCGAGGTAATGTCTGGACCACACAACGGCATGGGATGCAAAGAGTCTCTAACTGCTTCTGGATCTTAAAGCACAATAAGTGCATCTCCAGGTACTATGCCTGAGTGAATTGGTTTTATTGGCAGGGCTTCCTAAGCTCTGTGACAATGCTGTCGTCATGTCACTATTCTACTTCAGGACCCTAAATAAAATCTTGGCATTGCACTTCAGTGTGTAGCATAACAATATTCTGAATCTTTTACCTCTTGGTCCCTGAGCTAAGTCCAGGTCGTTAGGGATTCAAAGGCATTACCCTTGTGATGGATATTCAGAGGACTATGGTAGGATCCACTGTACGTGCCAGAGCATTTCAGACCAGTAGAGACATTTAATATTCAGACTCCAGCAAAGGCTGGTACCTGATGATTCAGAACACACAGAGCCATATTCAGGGAGAAAAACTAAATAAATCTTCCTCTCAAAGCGTCAGATTTTATTACTTTTATTTCCTTATGCTCAACTACAAATGTTACTGCTGCCCATAATGTTGCCAAGGTCAATTTTAAAGTGAGCAAACATATTTGGATAAGAGCTTTTAAATACGCAGTTGTGGTGATGAATAGCACGTGGTGATTAAAAGCGATCTGAAGATGTGGGCAATTTCCTGCAAGCTACTCTGTATTTATATAGTATTCATTAAGTAAACTTAAACTCTTCTGTGTGAAAATTTAAAAAAGGGAATGGGGAGGAAGCACTGATGATTTTATTATCATAATTAATTGTATTTGTTCACATCACAGAAAAAATCTAGCAGGGAAACTGCCAACTGCTACCAGAATGTATTACTTTTGTCCATTTAATTAGAGAAAACAGGGCTGAATGTGCCATACAGAGTATATTACACCTCCTTTGCCCCTGGAACTGATTTCTCCTTGTAGTTGTTTACATCATTATGTAGGTAGCAGAACTTTCAGTGACATTGTTCCTGATAAAGCCACACAGAAGATGAACAGAAGGCTTCAGTTGAGCATACCAGTCCGTCACCTTTCAAAGGAAATTCCCAGAAAAGGAAAAAAAAAAAGTAGCTGCGAGAACACAGCTGCAAAAAGGATATTGTAACAATATGTCCCAAGCAGATACTTGGGGAAAAATGTTAATTGTGCAAGTCAACAGTATTCCCATAACACCTTTGTGTGGACTAGAACCTGTTTTAATGAATATGTAAACGTACAAGCACTTACACCATCTTAAAACCTCGTAGGAGGTCTTGATGTTTCAAAGTCAAGTTTTGGAGCTTTTTTACCCTGAGTCTGCTTGTTTGTGGTTTTGTCGTGGTTTGGTTTGTTTTTTTTTAATTGACTTTCTCGATGAGAATATTCTCTGTGTGTTGAATACATTGTTGGTATTAGTTTCCATCTCATGCAGTTTTAAAGTCTATATACTTTATATATAAAGTCTGTATACTTGTACTTGCAGCAATTGAATCCCTTTTGCTTGAAGAGTTACACTGTTTTATAAATCACTTACTGTCACTGCTTAATTCTTATTAACTTCGGCCAACAATGTGTGTGTGTGTAGGCTGTAGGAACACTACAGATGCTCAACAGCAATGCTGCAAAAACATCTAAACCAGGAAGAGTTGCAGATTGTACTCAATAGAAACTGGTAGGTGGGCAATTGATACCTGAGCTGGATTTTGCAATTCCACAGCAACCTCTTGAAACAACCCTCTGAATTTGACTCCAGGGATCACGCAAGACAACTTAGAGCTTGATTTTTCAGAGGCCAGCTAAATAATAATATCCAGTCTACATAATAATAGCAGTCTTAAATCTTACATCCAGAATGGGAGCTTCAATGTTTAAGTCACTCCTGCTGTGGTAACTTTCTGAGAACAGTTAGTTGTACTCTCCTAATGCATCTAATCTTTTGGGTTTTTTGACATAGAAGCAGCTGAGAACTGAGGAAGCCAAAATTGTTCAAGAGAAAGCTGCCAAGATCAAAGAGTGGGTAACGTTTAAGCTGAGAGAGGTGAGTCTGTAGCTTGCTGCCAGATTTCAAGGCCTATGACTAGATATAGTGGTTGCACTGCCAGTGGATTCCAATGTAGGGACAATAATCTGAGGACAGTCCGTCTGCCACAGAGGCTTTCTGCTTGTTTGGTCCTACGCAGACTTCAATTGCAGAGCTAGGCTCATCGCACTTACTGAGGGCTGCTTACTGCTTTGGGCAAACTTAAATGACTGAAGTCACTAATGCCTGAAAGCAGTCTCTGAAGAAGATTTGCTAGTCACAAGTGGCTTTCACCTAGCCTTCCTCTGCCTCTCCCTTTTTTCTCTGGGTGCAGTTTCTGTCTCTTTTTCTGACAAAGCAGCTTGAACACTAACGCGTCCTTTGCTGTTCCTTACTTTGCCATCTCTGACTAATGCTGGTTTTGTGCTGCCCAGCATTTTCTTATGTCACATCTTCCTCCTATCCATCCTGTGGACCCTCTGTCTGGGCCTAATTCAACAGCCTCTAGAAAAGCTGAGATAGCAATGGGTCAGCACACAGTTTTAAAGATGCAGTAATAGTTTACAACTGGGAGTGGGGCTATCTGGTCTTTCCCTTTTATTCTGAGTTAAAACCGTAGATTTCCCAGTTTATGCCAGAAAGGGAATTTGTTGGAGTTGGAAGAAGCAGTCCTTGCAAGCACTAATTGTGTTATGATGTGACTTTGTAATCTCATTAGATTGCCTAGATAATTCACCTAGCTGCTGCGCTTCTCTTTCATTCTCCCGTATGAGATTAACTTAAGGTGCATCTACATTACTGGTTGGTGCAGCACAAAGGAAGAAGCACAGAGTTGATGATGTGACCTGCTGTGAATCGAGGACCATACATTCACATTGTGTCTTTACTGGCCAGGAAGTTCGTGCCAGATGCTGATTCTAGGTGCATATCATGCACATGTGGACATTGCCACCTGAAGGACTTTTCATCTGTGTTGCAAATGGGTTGTTCTAGACAGTGCCATGGGTGCAATTTCAACTTTGATTCCATCAAGAGGGAAGCCTCTTCGGGTGCACCACTGCTGCATTTAAGAATGTATGCTGAGACACTTCAAGCAAAATTTGCAAAGAATCACTCGTGTACTAATTGCAAACATAGATGCCCCATTAATTTTTTTTTTTCTTTGGTTCTCTGGATCCAGGGGAATCTCCTTTTACCTCATATGGGGTGAGAGGGAAAAATGCTTCTCTTGTGTAATAGTTTTTTGATTGTCTCTTTCATGACAGTTATTTCTACAACAGGAATAAATGATAAGCAATAGCAGGGAAGGAAATTAAAAGATCTGTTTGAGAAGTGTGAATAGTATATACAGAGGCTATTTGAGAAAGCACAGCAAAATATTTCAGTGGGTTGTCCAGTGGAGCTGCTGAGGAGAAGGATTTCAAGATGACTGGTAGACTCACCCATCCTTTTTTCCTCTTTAGACACTTGAATGTAATAAAAATGAAGACATGTTCTGTATAGTGGAACACACGCACACAGTTTTGCATTATTTTTCAGTTTTTATTATTGTCGTTTCATAGCTTGAGCTAGAAAATTACCACCTGAAAAACTGTAATCAGAAGCTGATGGAGCAAATTGAAGCCCTTCGGGATACATTGCAAGGTAAATGTGTTCACCTGGCATTTGTAGCCTAGTATCCATCACAAGAGTTGAAGTCAGCATTCCTGGGTTGTATTCTTAACTTTGTCAGAAATTAACATTTGTGACAGAAAGCAGTAGAATTGCTCTGTTTCTCAGTGGATCCATTTTTCAGATGGAAATAATGTTGCTTACCTGCCTTAAAAACTCTTAATTGGTTTCCCACCAGCAAATGAACATAGACCCCTATTTTTCAGAGTCTGCTTTTGCCATTAAAATAAGCCACTGAGCTCCTGAATTAGAAACACTCAATGAAATACATAGCAAAATTCTCCATTCACTTAAGTGGTGCAGGATAGAAGTCCCTGAGGTATTTCATTTTACCTCCACATGTGAATTACCCTCATCCTCACAGAACCTCTGCTGGCATGTGAGCTGAGTAGTTGAGGACTGAATGGGCTGAGGCAGCCCCTGTCTGGTCTGCCTTTAGAAGCTGGGTTCTTCTGTGCTACCAGGGTGGGTTGGAGAAAGCTGTTTATAGTGCTTGTATTTTTGCGGTTCTTGTTTGGTGGAAAGAGGGAGAACTTTGGTCTCCAGGGCTTGAAATCAGCACCTTTCATCACAACACATTTTGAAGAGGAAATTCTCTTTTAACCATTTTCTTCCTGTTTTGGGGTTGGTTTTTTGGGGCTTTGTTTTCTTTTTTTTTAATGGGCTTGGTTTGCTCACAGTGAGATGAGCTAGTTTCCAGAACTTCGCTGCGCATACAGGCAGGGGGCATTTTTTTCCTGCAAAAGTCTTTCTGGCATTCCTATCACTATACAGCAAGGGAATAGGGCAAAATTCCTTCTAAATCCCACCACATTTCTAGCTACATGCTTTATGACTGGGTTTTTCTCATCCCCTCTGGCTCTGTTTACAAAAAGAGAATGACTGGTAAGCTGCGTTAATAATCTGGTATTAAGTGTTCCCTGGATCCCAGCTCTCTGGGCTGTAAACAGCTCTGCCCACTCCTCTTATCCCCCAATAGTCGCACTGTGCCAGGCTGAATTCAGAGGCCTCTGCAGAGAAGTAAATCTCTTCTTGCTTGCCACGCTAATAGTAACGGCTTTCTCTGCTTCGTATCCTGTCACGTTTAGGAAGCTGCAAAAATACCAATAATATTTAAAATGAATGGCCGCTTTTCAGTCTATGCTAATGGTTTACCTCAGGGGCAGGGGGAAATGTGTGCCAGGATTTGTGTGTGCCAATGTTACGTGTTAGGAATAGTTTTGTTAGCGTTCAGTTCCTTGTGACTCAAGTGCCAAGGTCAGGCTCTCATGGTTGTCTTTTTCTCAGCTGTGTTTCCAAGAGCTGGTTTCATCCTCTCCACAATCAGCAGTGACTTATTCTGCTGTTTGCCCTTCCCTCTGTTACTTTGTGTCTTCAGTTTGTTTCTATTTCTTTGTAAAAACCATTAGTGGTTAAACAATGCCTGTAGAGTGATGTTCAGGCAGCATTTTCATCGACAACTGTGCAGTGTCACACTCACCCATATTTATGCAGTTTCCAAAGTATCTCATGATTTCGTTCTTCTCAGGTAATACAGAAGTGCCAAGGTCAATCAAAACCATAAAGTGAAGTAGCATCCTTTGCCACTCCAAATTTTATCCATACTTTCTCATACCCTGAAGCTTCTATTCAATAGAACCTGTAGAACTGAGATAGCCTTTAAATCTAGTAATTAGAAAGGAAGAAAGTAGAAGAATTATAAAGAATAGGTACTAAATAGACAAAGAACAATGGAGGCAATCTTTTATGTCATTATCTAGTAAGGCAACTGAAGGGGCAGAGAAAAAACAAAGAAAAAGAAGTTTTTACAGCAAAACCATGTAATTAACTGTTGTAAAAGTTGTTGACAAAAAGCACTGCTTGGGTCATATAGCACAAAAAGATAGCAAAAAGCTGCAGGGAAATTCTCGGGAAGAGTAACCTCGCTGGTGTGGTGGTTATAAAGGTCTCCATACGTATGCTGTAAGCCTCATCTAGCCCCTGGGAATGGGAGGAACCATATCAGCTTACGTGATGGCTTAAATCAAAAGTCAAAAGCCACACTAAGCAGTGTTCTGGCCACTTAGATGGTTTTTGACTAAGTATTATGTGGATAGGTGCACTTCCTTCTCATGGCTGTTTCGAAAGAGGAGACGTAATCGTGGATAGGTAAGAGTAAAAATTGCTGTACTGAGTTAGACTTGAGAGCTTGCCTAGGCCAGTATCTTGGCTTCTGGGTGGCTGTGGAAGTTTCAGGAAAGAGTGTAGAAAATATTGCAGGTAAAGCTGTCCTTCTCTCCATGTACCCTTCCATCTTCTGCTGTTAGTGCTTTAGGAAGTTCCTAGGCCAGAACTTCTGTCTAAACTGTAATTTGTACCACTGATAAATTATTCTTTTCTGGCCTATCTTTTGGACACCACAGCATTCTATTTCCTATTTTTTTGTCTGAAGAAAAAAACACCCCTTCCTTCTGTAAATTTCAAATGCACCACCTGATAATTCCATTAGGCACCCCTTAATTCCACTTTTGTAAGGAAGAGCAATCAATCATTTCCTATTAGTCTCTTCTGTACTATTTCCAACTGTAAATACATAGCCCTTCTGTTATAGCCATGCCCAGCCATCTCCTTTCCTTTCTGTGTAGTCCTAACCAGGCCAGGGTGCAACGAAATCAGCTGACATGAACAACTTGTACTATCAAGTAACAATTTAGGCAGTAAAGTATTTGAATGCCCTAACCATATATTCTCCTCCATTGTAGATATGACCAGCATTCCTCCCTTTGAATCTCTTTGGAGCTGTAATTCTCTGAAGCCCAGAGCATCACAGGTTTCTCTTGCTGAGAAAATAGACCAAAAATCTGTGTTCCTTGCACCTGGCTTCAGGCAGGTGTGTCAGAAAGGACCTACCAAACATGTCCTCTCTACAGCAAACATAGTCGTTGCCAATGACACCTTTACTGAGGATGGAGAGGATAAATCTCTGCTTTCGCAGAGCACGCTGAAGCTCATGTCTGACCCATCAAGCTGGAATCTCTCCACAGAGAAAGATGTATTCCCAGCCCTAAGTTCTGAACACAGATTTGGGTCCTCTGATCCCACGTCACTGGACCCTCCAGCTGAGACCACAGGAATCCTTGAGGCTTTGACTTTTCAATCATCTTTGGAAGGAAACCATAGCACTGTGAGCACCTTGCAACAAGTGGCTTTGGATGGCACCCGCTTCTCTGATGACCTGAGTGCCAGGTTCCACTCCCACCGGCTGGACTCTTCTTCCTCAGGAGAAATAATGAGCATGTTCGAGGGCCATCTCCAAACTGCTGAGCCACCCCTGGTTGTGTCAACATCAGCTGTTACAGCACATTCCTTCTGTCCAGGGAGGGAATGTGGCTTTGGCAGTAGCATGACCTTTCCAAAAATACGAACTCCCAATACACCAAGAGACAGTATCCAACTAGCCAAGAGACATTACAGCCAACCACAGCCAGGGGCTAATTCTTTCCATCGTGTAATGAACTTAGAGGCTAGCACCTTCCGGCCCATAACAGACTCTCCAGTCTGTCATGGGCAGGTGAAGGAGACAGACATCGATGATGATAGGGTACTGGAAAAGATGGAGACAGAACGTGGCCCAGTGAGGGAAGAAGCTGGAGTGTGTGAGGAAATCAACCACTTATCTGCAGGGCAAAGAGAAGCTGTGAGCTCTGAGGCTGGCATACTTGACCCAGGAGGTAAACCTCCCACACCACCACTGCACAGATTCCCATCATGGGTAAGAAATGCAAGGACAACAGCCTGAGAAGTGCTGCTAATCTTTGAGTAGTGTTGTAGCCTTTGAGTTAGGCTACAACAGCTCTTGGTTTCAAGCAATTGTTTCCTGTGGACATCAGTCACATTTCTAAACCACCTAGTCTGACAGTTCCAGATCATGGGGCATGCTGGTTCCACTGACAGTTTTTTTGTTCTTTTCTCTTTATAAGGGGGAAAAAAAAATCCATGGAAGAAAATAGTGCTCAAGAAACATAGGAATAAAAATGAAAGTCAAGAGATGCTGCATTGTGCTTTATCCCTATGGGTCACCAAAAGTTAATCCTTAGCTCTGTAGTCATGTGTTTAAGATAGAAAAGTGAGTCATAAATACGAGTGAATGGATCAGACCAGATAGTTTCAGGGTCAGAAAAAGCTGTGAATACTAGAATAGATACAGGGATTAGATCTCAGCATTCCTATCTCATGGTATACTTCTGCTATCAGCAAATTTTGTGAAAACCTGTGGTAAAGCGAATATACATGTCCTATTGCTTACTTCATGCAAGAGAGAAGTCTATTACTATCACTTTCAGTTACTTGTTAGTTCAGATGGTTGGGTTGTTTGCTAATGTCTCAATCTAAGTGATAAACTTTGTGGAAATCAATATAGTACCAAAAGAGATAACTCTGTGATTTTCAGTTTGCCTTTTTAAAGATTTAGGTAAACAAACGGTTTGTTGAAGGTGCAAAATCAAGCACTGCTTGTTAATCCTCATGGTTGTTTTTTTTTTTTTTTCTATGAAAACTTAGTATTAGTTGTGATCTTTGGCTGTGTCCTTTCTGATACCAGTTTAAACCCCAGTATTATCACAGCTGTTTTTCCAAAGGAGTCTCTTTTCATTCAGTCCATAATACGGAACTGTTCCGGGGATGAAGCTGAATAGTGTAGTAAAAGAAACTGCAGTTTTCAAGGTATCTGAGCGGTTTTTGCTGCAGAAGTCAGAAAAGTGTCTTGAACAGCATACTCATTTGGAAAAAGGGGAATACATCTTAGATTGGCTTTTATTCCTTTCTCTGATCTAGAGTTCCCATGTAAGGTTCTTCTAGTCCCTTAAGATAAGTTTTTCACAGGTGATGATCATCATCTCCACACACACACCTTCTGAATATCTAACTTGAGCTTGGTGAGTAAATTTGATTAGAGAAGTGGTGAGCACGTCTCTGCTGCAGCTGTGTTCAGTTGTTTTCATTACAAACAAACAGTCTTATATGGTGCGAAATTCTCAAAAAGTCAGGCCTCAGACATTTTGAAATGAGTACTCCAAAGATACTGGATACTTCAAAAACCCTATGTCTGAGTTCCTCTTCTGGAAAATAGCAATAGCACCCAGTAATGTCCTTCCCAGGGGGTTTTGTAAAAATTTTTTATTGATGTTTATGAAGCATTGCAGTGTTATAGTCAGGAACGCCACAGCAACATTCCGTTATTTTGTCTTCAGACCAGAGCTGAATAACTGTATCCAAGTAGGGCAAATTTAAGTATATCAAACACTAAAGCATGAATAGAATATTAAGTAGCAGCTTAATCAGTAAGAAATGTCCATTATGTGCCCTGAATAGGAAGTATCTGGGGAAAAAATGCACATAATATATCATTAGAGATAAAATCGCAATGCATATACATACAGAAAATGCCAATTCTGTCTTTTTTTGTGTGCGTGTACTTGACTTTGCAGTACTTTCATGGATATGTATTATGTGTTATCTGATAGTGATTGGTTGTATGCTTTAAGGAGCAACAAGAAGATTCCTATCTTTGATTTTTATCCATTTTAGACTGGTGGATGTCTTAGTCATAACATTGCATTTAGCTACAGGTTTGGGGTCCCCCCTTGGAATTTCTATCAATTTGTGAAGCACTTGGAGATCCTTTTGAACGGAAAGCTCCATGTGTTGTTATAACTGAGACACAGGCTTATCAAGATCATTCCAGACATTTCTTTCATTCCCTTATAAGAGAATGGGAATCCTTTGCAGGTGGTGACTTGATAAATTGTCCTGTTTGAGGGTTGTTCTTGATTCATTTTAATGCATTGTTCATAAAACGGAAAAAACCCCAGCTTTTATCGAGCTGTGATGTAGTCATTTATTGATAATTGCATGTAGATGTGCCAGTCTGTGGCTATCATCTCTGTAGCATTTATAAGCTAAGTCTGTTGCAATTCAGGGAATTGCACACAGACGCACATTTCCTTAATGGTCCTTCACCCAACATCTGGTGGAACAAAGCAATCTTTCTTAGAGGCTCCCTCCTTCCTGCCCAGAGGTGTGATTGTGATGTGATTCTGTGACACAAGCATTTCTTTTTGCAGGAATCATGTTTTTGTCTGACCGTTGCTGTTCATGGTATTCTTGTTCCAGGAGAGTCGAATCTATGCTGTGGCTAAGTCTGGCATGAGGTTGTCTGAAGTGGCCACGGTGAATGATACTTCCAGCTGCTGTAAGTTCTAGACAAGATCCATCCTTAGAGGGAGTTTACAGTGACAGTGTGGTACCCGAGCTTCTGGCTGTTCACATTTCTTCATTTCCTTGCCTGTTTTCAAAGTAAATTTGATTTTGCAGATAGCCCTGGTAAAGAAAGGAAGGGAGGAGGATATATCTGATCTCAGGGATGGTTGGTGCTGGGCTGTTTGAGCCCCTACATTCAGTGACATCTTCAGGGATTCCATTATCTCCCTCATCACTTTCACTGACACTGTTCTGCCTCTGCGTCTGTGACCTGCTTTTAGTCTTGTGATTCACCGTCACCTTCCCCTGTTACGGCTTTTACCTGTTTGGACATGGTGCGCTGGATTGCCATTGTACCATGGGGAGCACAGGGTGGGTAAGATGGAGGCTAAATGGTACAGGCTAAATGGAGGGAGCGTTGCAGCTGTCTGTGGGAGTTCTATGTAATTAATAATGCATCCCCCTGTCTTTCTGAGGCCAAACTGTCCAGGATGGCAGGTCTCCGTTACTTGATATTCCAGGAGGCTACATAAGGTCTTACATGCATACACGTACCTCTCCGTTAAAACCTCCTTTTCACCAGTTTATATTATTTGCTCTCTTGCTCTCTCTCTGAATTTTCCCAGTTTCCAATTTTTCACGTTCCACTTCTGGGCCATTTACCTGTCTCATCTACAGAAATGTCACAGTGCCAGTCTACACTACACTGAAGGGGGTAAGGAGTTACTTCACTTTTCCTCTTATGAAAAATATGGTCCAGGGCTGCCAGTAATTTGAGAGAGAATGGGATGAAGCTGTGCAGTGAAGGAAAGAAAATTAGAGAATATCAGGAAGTACTGGACACCAAAAGAATGCAGAAGGAGTAGCAGATGATAAATGTGTTTAGGAATACAGAACATTGCAGCAAGTTTTGGTCCAGGAAGCTGTGGTGTGCACTCTGAGGCTGTAGAAACCTTGGGGTCATAGTGGGTGTAGCCTGGAGAATGAAAGGGAAGAAGGCTCTTGAGAGCTTATGGGGAAGCACAAGGCTTGTCGAATAGTAGGAGTAACCAGAGGAAACCCAGACAAGTCAGACTAGAGAGTCCAGCTTGGAAGTTCTCAGACTAGAAAGGGAGGAAATGAGGAGCCCTGGGACAGTAGTGGGCAGGGCAATGTGAAAACGAAGGATGTGCAATGATTGTTCTGTCTTCTAATTGTGCAGGAATTGTCCTGGGAAAACCATTCCCTCACACGCTGACCATACAGGTCTGTTTTTCAGAAAGCCACGCAGATCAGCAACGTGCCTTTTTTAGATGAGTCTTCAGGCTCTGATGATGACTGCGGCTCCCATGCCAGCTTCAGGACTTCTACTGCTGGATCTGAGAACAGGAAAGCTAGTATGCCAGGCAGCCCTCGTGCAGTGAAGAGAGGTAAAGTGGGAGTATTGCTGCGGGAGTATTGCTGCTGAGCAGCATTAGCTCTGTCCTCACGGGTGAGGCAAGATGTCCTGAACAGCATCATCAGTGACAGGGAAATGCTTAGCCTTGGTGATGCTACTACGGAGTTCTCCCATAATGTGTACAGACATCAACAGCTACTAAACAGAAACCCATCCTCTTAGATGGGCTTTTCCCACTCATAGATTTCCTTCCAGGCAATTGCTAAACAAAGGTTGTGGGAGGGATTGATCTCCCAAATTCATCACATTACCTGTGAAGCCATCCATACCTTTTCTGTGAGAGGAGCTTGAGGCTTTAAAATTGGTGTTTCCAAACTGAAAGCAGCATGTCTGTGCTTTAGATAATAAGCCTGTTACTTATTTTTTAAAAATTTCTAAAATGTTCTTCTAATCTCTGTTTCTTCAGCAACAAATTTATTTCACTGTTGGTATCCAAAACTCACTCTCACTACTTGTCTTCCTAGGAAAAAAAAAAGTCTCAGAAGTTTGGTTAGTGGGGTTTCAGTTTTCAAAGTCTGATCGGATTTGTTCCTCCTGAACAAAAGAGCCTTAATGGTGAACTCAAACTTTTTTTGAGTGCGCAGTATTCAGTGCATGCTTCTGTCTAGCCATAACTCTTCCTTTCCTTTGAACAGGTGTGTCTATGTCCTCGCTGAGCTCTGAGAGTGACTATGCCATCCCTCCTGATGCCTGCTCCTTGGATGGTGACTATTCAGAGCCAGAACACAAGCTACAGCGAACATCTTCCTATTCCACTGATGGTGGAATCTGCACTGTAAGTCTTCCTACCTCACAGTTTTGAAGGGATGCAAACAGAGCCTTGTCCTTGAAAAAGTGTAACTACAATATATTGCATTATCCCCCAGAGAGTGATGCTGTAATAGACTTGACTGTGAGTCCAGCTGGTTTGTATCAGAACACACTATCTGAAGAAGGTGCAATTTCTGTTACATGGTTAGATAGAAGTATAAGCATCAATTGCTGTATTATTTCTTCATGACCTATACTGGTTTCCTGTAGTCGTGTTCTACTTTAACTTACACTTTTGTGACAAAACAGATCTGGAAATTCAGAGGAGGAAGAAGAAAGGAGAGAGTATTTTGGCCTAGAAAAAAAGCTTCAAATGTGGGCAACATTAAATTCTGTACTCTTGAATGTATGAGATAAAGCAAAAAAGGAACAGGAGTCTAATCACAGCTTAGAGCCAGCCTTCACTTTTATTTGGAAAACCATTGCTATGGTAGGAAGACAAATAAGTTTTCAGTGCATCAAACTATCAGCAAAATGATCTTTGGATGCTCTCTTTGCTAAAACAACACAGTGTGGTATTTGCAGCTACACAGATAGTTTAGGGATCTCTCCAAGCTGAGCAGAGAGCACTGACCTTCAATAGCTGCTACTCCCATCTGGCAGAGTAAAGTAGAAAATGATGGAGGTGCAGCAAATGTCTGAGCTTGACTTCAGCACTCTTTCATTTTTATTTTGGGAGATGCAAGATAACCTCCTCTCCCCTCGCTCTTTGCCTTCCAGGAACCCATGGAGAAATCTGGTTACTTGCTGAAAATGGGCAGCCAGGTGAAAATGTGGAAGAGACGATGGTTTGTTCTAAGAAACAGACAAATCATGTACTACAAGTCTCCGGTGAGTCGCTGAGATACATTTACTCCTGTGTGGATGCACAGGGGAAGTCTGTCTGCAGAACCAGTTCCAGGCTAATACCACCAGCAGAGTGGGCAGCCATGGGCAAACTTCCCCGAAAATGTCGTGCCAAAGAGCTTTGTCTGACCCATAGATTCAACTGTGGGTCTCTGCTTAGGCAGGGAAGCTCCTTGTGGCAGTTTCCAGGAGATGAAAGGTTGTTCATACGGACAGAAGCGTGACGCCTACTGGTTAACTTTGTACAGATGATGAAAAGCAGAAGAGGCATACCATGGTCCAGCTTTGGTCATGTTTAAGATGAAAATAAAGGAAAAATAAATTACAGTACCAGGAGGGCACAGATACATACTCGTCAGTCCATATATGGGGCTCTGAGGAAAACTACAACTTTCAGGGGGAAGAAAGCTGGATTCTTTCACTTTTCACCCTCCTACACGGACATGGAAGTATTAGAAAACTAGGGTAAAATTGAAAATAAACTTTCATGCAAAATACTTCTCATTACGATCAATGAAACAATATTGAGAGGGTGTGTTTATGCATTCAAACCTTTCCAAGTACTTTTTATACCTCACAAATGTTTCAAAGTTATATTATTCCAAAAATTCTAACAGTATGCACTCAACATTTGTGTATACAATGAAATACATTTATTGCTGGCCTTCATTATTCTGCTGTACTTAGCTACATTACAGAGAACTATATTTAGGGATATTCACCTTACACGCTTTTTTCTTCTGAACATGGCAATTTCCTCCATACCTGCATAATTACCCAGTATTTCTGTGTATATACACATCTTTGCTTACACATCAGGAATATTGAGATTTATTTTCAACTTTTTTATTTTTTCAGTTGTTGTCATATACTGACAAGACAAAAATATACCTTAGGGCACAATGCATCTTTATATCTGAGACTAGGCTGATCCATCAAAATTCACAAGCAAATTATGCATATATATACATATAAAATGTAAAATAATTTCATAAATATGCAGAATTTAGACTGTTGGTTGGAAGACACTTCCAGAAGACCGCAGTCCAACTGACACACTGAAGAGGGACTGTCACCAGCTGTAGATCAAACCACCCATGGCTTTGTCTGGCTGAATCTCGAAAACTTCCAACAGTGGAAGTTCAGCCACTCTCTGGGTGCCTGTTTGGTGTTGTATTGCCTTCCAGTGAGAAAGGATTGGGTTTTTTTTGTTTTGAATTTTTTCCCCCCTCCTAGATAGTACTTGTCATCATTCCCTTGTTATTTTGTCTCTCACTACTGAGGAGACTTTTGCTTATCATTGCAATGTGATCACACTGTCTCATATTCAGCCTGGCAACCTTCAGCTGTCCTTTCCAGCTCGTGAATGCAGACTCTGAGCTGCACATGCATATTATGCTGTATTTAAACTCAGATGGGTCTTGGAGTGTTTTTTTCTTACTGAAAAAGCTGTTTGCTTTTCTTTCCACAGAGTGACGTTATCCGCAAACCACAAGGGCAGATGGAGCTGAATTCCTCCTGCCAAATTGTCAGAGGTGAAGGGTCCCAAACATTCCAAGTAAGCATTGCTTTTTCATCCTGCAGATAGCCACACACTCAGTTGCTGGGTGAGAGAGCACTTATTTCAGGTTGAATGGCACTGTATGTCTCAATTGTGGTGAGCCAATGTTATCGGGCCCCTGTGTTTCCTGGCACAATCCAGGCAGTTTAATAAATAATGGGGAAAGAGCTAAATTGTAGCCCAAATACAGCTTTTTGAAATGGAAAGAAATTCTCCTTTATTTTTGTTTTGTTTTACACCATAGCACTTTCCTTTCTGGAAGTTAGGACCGAGAGCTTGAAATCTGTGTGGAAAGATGATTCTTAAAACAATTAAAACCAGGTAGTACCTCGGATTTCCTCTTTCTGAAAGAACCCTCTTAGAAGATCTCCAGCCTGACCTGACACGTCTGGAGGATCTGAAATGTTGGATTCCTATTAGAATTCAACTTTCAAAGTGTTAGAAGTTAGCCCAATTTTGAGTCTATACAGATGAGTCTTGCGAGAGGTAGCAGGATCAACAGTGATGATGCGCGCTGGGACCTCAGATGCCCCGAGCTGAACGACTCTGACTGTGGTAACAATAAACTCCCAGCCACCCCCGAACTTGTGTGGGATTTGCTGCTCCACCTGGACGCATATAAGTCCGTGGAGTCCGATGGGATTCATCCCTGGGTACTCAGATAGCTGGCTGATGTCATTGCAAGACCTCTTTCAATTATTTTTCAATGGTCTTGGGAATCTGGAGAGGTCCCAGTTGACTAGAAGCTGGCAAACATTGTTCCTTCTTGTTTTCAAGAAGGGCAAGCAAGAAGACCATGGTAATTATAGGCCTGTCAGTCTCACTTCAGTTCCTAGTACGATTAGGGAGAATATTATGCTGGGAGTTATTGAAAACCACCCAAAGGACAACACAGTCATTGGTCACAGTCAACATGGGTTTGTGAGGGGAAGGTCCTGTTTAACAAACTTTCCTTTTATGACAAGCTCACCCATCTAGTGGACCAAGGGAAGCCAGTTGATGTTGTTTTTTCAGATTTCAGTAAAGCTTTCAATGCTGTCTCTCACAGTAACCTTCTGGACAAAATGTCCGGCATACAGTTTGACAAACACATAATGCGATGGGTGAGCAGCTGGCTGAGGGATCAGGCCCAAAGAGTTATGGTAAACAGGGTTACATCAGGCTGGTGGCCAGTGACTAGCGGAGTTCCCCAGGGCTCCATTTTAGGCCCAGTTCTTTTTAACGTTTTCATAAATGACTTGGATGTAGGACTAGAAGGGATTCTGAGTAAGTTTGCAAATGACACTAAATTGGGAGGAGCTGTTGATTCTTTGAGGGTGGAGAGGCCTTGCAGAGAGATCTGGACAGATTAGAGAACTGGGCAGTCACCAACCACATGAAGTTTAACAAGAGCAAGTGCTGGATTCTGCACCAGGGAAGGGACAACCCTGTCTGTACCTACAGACTGGGCGATGAGATGCTGGAGAGTAGCCGTGCTGAGAGGGACTTGGGGGTCTTGGTTGACACCAAGTTGAACATGAGCCAGTGGTGTGCCCAGGCTGCCAGGAATGCCAACTGTGTCCTGGGGTGCCTCAAGCACAGCATTGCCAGCTGCTCTAAGGACGTGATTGTCCCATTCTGCACTGCGCTGGTGCTGCCTCACCTCGAGTACTGGGTGCAGTTTTGGGTGCCACAGTACAAGAAGGACATAAAACTATTGACAGGTGTCCGAAGGAGGGCAACAAAGATGGTGAAGGGTCTAGAGGGGAAGGCATATGAGGAGAGGCTGAAGTCCCTTGGTTTGTTCAGCCTGGAGAAGAGGAGACTGAGGGGAGACCTCATCGCAGCCTACAGCTTCCTCCCGAGGGGGAGCGCAGGGGCAGGCACTGATCTCTTCCCTCTGGTAACCAGTGATAGAACCCGAGAGAATGGCATGAAGCTGTGACAGGTTGCAGATCAAGAAAAGGTTCTCAACTGAGAGGGTGATGGGGCACTGGAACAGGCTCCCCAGGGAGGTGGTCACAGCACCGAGCTTGGCTGAGTTCAAGAAGCGTCTGGACAACGCTCTCAGTCACCTGCTCTGACTGGGCTGGTCCTGTGTGGAGCCAGGAGCTGGACTCAATGATCCTTATGGGTCCCTTCCAACTTGGGATATTGTATGATTCTATGAGTCATTATTGTTAGAGGACTTAATTATAAAAGTGGAATTAAAGTTTCTCTCATTTTCTTACTGAAAGGCACATGACCTGACCTGTGAGCTACTTTCTGCTTCTGCCCTTATGGAACTGAAGTTGCTAAGGCTTAATACTAAATTCATAGCATTTTCCCTCTCACAGAACGCAATACAAAGTGAAGGCAACAAAAACCCCATGTATGTAGTCACCTTTAAAATGAAAAATTAGCAGCAGCACTGAGAAACAACAAAGGATGAGAGAGGTGACAAGGCCACAAGATCCAGCGGAAACAGCAAGAGAGCTCATGATAATTTGATTCATCTGAGTTTCAGTTCTTTCACTTGGGGTTTGAGGGTTAACATGTGTTTTCTTTACCCAAAAAAGATCCCTCCTGAATCATCATAAAAAAATAAAAATCTGTATGGGATAATGAAACTCAGCAGGTGAAGAAAAGATTTGCAGGTATGCAGACTTACACTTCCTCACTCCTTTTCCTTCCAGCTCATGACAGAAAAGAGAACGTACTTCCTGACAGCAGATTCTCCTAACATCCTGGAGGAATGGATTCATGTCCTGCAGAGTATCCTGAGAGTGCAAGTAACTGGTCCTGGTGGTGTTCCTCATAGTGATGCTAAACCTACTGTGAAAGGTTGGCTCACTAAGGTAAAATACTATTTCTTCATTTATTCAGTTTAGCTCATTATTGACGGTGTACCAGCTTCTTGGTTTGCACAGTAAATATGAGCAAGAAATTAGTATTTTAATACTCCCTAGAAGAGTGGGGAAAGAAAGAAAAGTGGCAGTAGGTTCCCATATTTCAGAGAGGACATTTGTATAAATGGTAAGGAATGGGACAAACAAGGCTACTGAGAGATACTGACTTTGTCAAATAACAAGTAATAACAAATATCTAGCTTATGTATGCTTTTCTTCAACAGAATTCACAGCATGTCATAGTTAAAAAAAAACCCAAAACAACAGGAAATACTGTTAAATGTCACACTTAACTGATCTTAACTTGGTGATATAGGAGAGTTTCAAAGAAATGGCTTGTATAGTTCCAGATTAGCATTTATTTCCATCATAATAGACTGCATGTGCCTTAGTGCAGAATGCAATGGCTGAAAATTCTTATGCTTGATGCCATTTCCATAGATCAGTTTTGTATACCAAGTTACTATGAATCTTTTAATATAATTCAGCATCTAAAGATAGCTGAAGACAACCTACATCTGAAGCTTGTTCATCTGCAATAGCAAACAGCTCCCTCGTCTACATGGCAACGGGTCTTTTCCTGCTGAGATGAAATGGTTCATTTTTATAATCTTAATAAGGTTATTCTTAATATTTTACTTCAGGATACAGAAATGATGGGGTTTTATGAACAAGTAAAATACTTCACAAAATCTTAGACCCATCTCCATAAGCACCTATGTCCCATCTACTTAGGTGAGATGTACTTAACTGCTTTTGGAAGTGGTGCGCTGGATGTATTTGTTCATATTAGCATAGAACAAATAATATATGCAAGGCTTTAAGGCAGAGTTGAATTGAAAGTTGAAATCCTATAAAATGGTTCCAGCACACTGATGATGTTAAAAAAACTTTGTCATCCTTACAGGTCAAGCATGGTCACTCTAAGCTGGTCTGGTGTGCACTGATTGGAAAAACTTTCTACTACTATCGAAATCATGAAGATAAGGTAATTCCTTTTCCCTTTCTGTTCCTGAACGCTCCTTTCCCATTTCTCTTGACACTATATTTTCTTTTACTGCTTCTGTGTCTCATGCTTCAAGCTCTTCCTCGGTTGTACTTCTCCCCTTCTAACAGCATCTGCTCCACAAAGAGAATCAGTATTTTCTCTGCTTTTATTTTTTTAAAAGCTAAAATGACAAAAGACTTAAAAGACATAACGTGTTTTTGGCTGGAATAGGGTTAATTTTCTTCCTAGCAGCTGGCATAGTGCTGTGATTTGGATTTAGGATGAGAATAATGTGGTAACACACTGATGTTCTAGTTGTTGCCAAGTAGTCAAGGACTTTTTAGCTTCTCATACTGCCCTCCCAACAAGAAGGCGAGGGGTGCCCAAGAAGCTGGGAGGGGACACCGCCAGGACAGCTGACCCCAACTGGCCACAGGGATATTCCATTCCATGTGATGTCATGCTCTGTGTATAACCAGGGGGTTGGCTGGGAGGCAGCATGGCTCAGGTACTAGCTGAGCATCATGTCTGGATGAAGAGCGATTGTGCTGTGCATCTCTCTCTTGTATATTCTATCGTTATTAATTATTCTCTTCCTTTTCTGTCCTATTAAACTGTCTTTATCTCAACCCATGAGTTTTACCTTTTTCTTTTCAATTCTCTCCTCCATCCCACGGTGCATGGGCATGGCGGGGAGTGAGCAAATGGCTGCGTGGTTGTTTTAGGTGCCTGCCAGGTTAAACCACAACAAGGCAAGTGACTGCTCTTTCTCAGATCACTCTAGATCTTGTTTCTTGCTTTCTCCATTTGGTCTTGTGAAGCCTTTAAAGCAGACTTTTATACAGCAGCTGATATATTCTGTATACTGTCATGAAAGTAAGTAGCAACAACAATATGGGAAGAGGGAGGTAATTTAATCAGTATAATGTGCTTCAATTTCTGACAGCTTGGCCCAATGGTCCGTTACTTTGTCTCAGTGATGTGAAAACCCAAGTTTTAGAATATCAAGGAATACTGTGACTCATACTTGGGATTGACTTCCAGAGTTAGCACAGCAGATATCATCTGTTTGTCTGAACCTGTTTATGTGACTTTAAAAGTAGTTGTTTTCCAATAGCATGCAGAAAGTCTGACCAGGATTGGAAAACAGTGGCTCAAGATACTGAGCAACTGACATCAGAAAATATGGCCTGCCATCAGGAACCACCGACGTAAACACAGCTGACAAGTGCAATGGGAAGGAAACAGTACCTTACGGGAAATGCCGTCTTTTTATTTGCATATTCTTATTCTGACATGTAGATGCTCTCCCAAGAAAAATAACAATAGTAGTAACACAGCTTGTAAGTACTTTAGTTGATTAAAGAAAAGAGATTCTATAGAAATGCAAGATTATCTAATTACACTAGTTTAACACTGAATTGTCATTTATTCCTTACATTTTGCAGAACTGCTAACATTTTGACCCGTGTTCCCTGTCCACAGAGGGAGATGAGCTATACTTAACTAACTTGCTTCCCCTCCTTATAGTGTCCCCTAGGGCACCTGCCTATGCGTGAGTCCAAAGTGGAAGAAGTAGACCGTTCGTGTGACTCTGATGAAGATTATGAAGCCAGTGGTGGAGGACTTCTCTCATCCCACTGTACATTGGTGATTCACCCACAGGACCAGAGTCCCACATACTTACTCATTCGCACCAAACAGGAGAAGGTATAAAAGGCAGTCTTTTTGGAGAGCAAAAGTCTTTTTGGTATCAGCAAACAAATGGGGTGTACAGATTGAACCTGTTTGTGGAAAACAAGGTCTGAATTGACCTGGTCTGTTCTCATCCTTATGCCTAGAATACCTGGCTGTACCATCTGACCGTAGCAGCTGGTAGCAGTAATGCAACGGTGGGCACATCATACGAACAACTCATTGGAAAACTATTGGATGCAGAGGGAGACCCCAGTAAGTAGAAACCACAAACTCTCTTCCATGATAGCAAAGCATAACGAAGGATAACTTCAATTCCCAGGTTTATTCCAGCCAGAGAAAATAGATTCTCAGTAGAAGAGCATACGATGTAGTGTTCTTCTCCCCTAGTTCCACAGTAACATCTCTTGAGAGGATACAAGCATCGCAGTGAAACTAAACAAGTCCGTCCTGTTGTCACATAATTTATCAAAGCATCTGAAACTTCTGTAACATTAATTCAATTTAAAATAAAGAACTAGATCTTTTAGTTTTTCCTGTTATTGTTGGTCCTGATTTTCCTTTCCTGGGAATCTTGACCATGCAAACACATGCTCTCTCCTTGGAATACACACCTGCCTTCACATCTGTTCCTTTCTCTGGACGTATAAACCCTCACACATACATCCATGCTCATCTGCTCCCTCTCATATTTGATACTTGCTCATTCATGTGTGTTTATGCACCATGTTCTCAAATGTATATTAACATATGGATTCATACTTAGTACTCTCTCCCTGCACACTCATATTTTCCTAGGCCTATATGTGAACCTTGCTTACTGTTGAATAGTGACTTGCACTAACAAAGACCCCCATTGCAGGCAGCTGCCCTGGCAGAGTTTGTCTCTCTGAACACACAGCTGAGCAGTTTCTCACCAGAATCCAGTTGATGAGAAGCTCTGACATAGCAGGATTGCAGATGAAAAGAATTCTTTCTGTTGATGGCCTCTCCCTTGTTCATGGCAGACTTTGCTGAAGCCAATGAATGACACCAAAGATGAATGTCTAGTGCAGTCCTGCTTCCTCGGGTGCTTTGCCATTTCAGCAAGGCTCCTTTTCACAGGGACAGTGTAATCTTTCTTCTGTTTCTGACACTGCATGTTTTTGCCCATCTGCTACCTCAGATTCTCCTCTGTGGAAACATCCTATGTTGTGCTACAGTAAAGATGGCTTGCACACATCCCTCACCACTCTGCCATCGGAAGCTCTACAGACTGAAGCTCTGAAACTTTTTAAGGTAATGTTGCATGGCTTTCGGTTATTTTGTTCTGTTGTTGGGGCAACAACATTGTTTGGTCATGTTGTTTGTCACAACATTTACTGTCACCATCAGTTGCTTCAGACAGGCCTGTTGGGACATTTAGTTACAGCAGGACAGGTGGATATTAGGTGTCATTCATTCTTTGGAAGTTTAACTTTTTCTTGTAGGGAATCTGAGTTTAGGAGCAGTGTCCCCCACAGGCTTTATTAAGTTAGTCGTATCTTTCCCTTTCTTCTCCAATAGTTGGCTTGAAGGAAACAATTTACTGGCAAACTCAGTTGTGTCAGTAAGACAATGGTGAAGCTATTGGATATTTGATTCTTGCACTCTAGAAGTCTAAGATCAGTAGAAAGACTGGACAGTGTTATCAAGGTAAAGTACAGGCATGGAAGGCAGGAAGCACATTTTCCCTTTGATTTTCTTGCTGACTTGTGAGCTCCTCAGGCTGGGGGAGGTTGAGTGAATTTTCTAGTTGCCACAATTAAGAAGAGAGGGTCCTCTCAGAGTTATTTAGAAGAATTCATTAATTGTCTGTAATCCATCCAGGGAACCTGGCCTGGAAAGTAGCAGAGAAGAGTCACTGTATTCGTGGCATTGTCAGAGAAGAGTCGCTGTATTCATGGCATTGACTAACTTCCACACTTTTACAGTCCTGTCAGCTGTTCATCAATGTCCCTGTGGAGGCACCCTCTATTGATTACCACGTGTCACTTGCCCAGACAGCACTGCAGGTCTGCCTGACACATACTGAGCTGCAGAACGAAATTTACTGTCAGCTTGTTAAACAGACCAGCTGCCGCCAACCCCAGAACCATTCAGTCATCCAGGTCAGTTCCTCTTTTGTCACTTCCACTGTGCAAATACTTTCTATTTAATTCCATGGTTTTAATAATTAGCAATGGGACCGGTTCTCATAAAATTGTGCAATTGCTAAAGGTGTGCAGGAGGAAAGAGAATCTGGGCACTAATGTGCAAAGTAAAATACTGAAAATGTAACTACTTGCAAAATAAATTTTAGTTTGAATTTAACCACTTCTCAGTTACACATGGCCTATTCGGACCATATTCAGAATCAATATTCATAGCTGCTGTTGGCTAGCTATAATTGTCACATGTTGTTAGTTTTGTTTTCCATTTCAGTTAATCAACAGCATGCAACTCATGAATGTTGCTATTAAGCATAAAATCTGATTATTGCGCTGTAATTATTGGGTAAATCAAATGAATAAGGTGCACCATAAATGTAGATACTTGATTGTAATATTCCCAGCTCAAATGAGAAAATAAAATCTGGTTGAAGAATAATGGGTCTGATTTGAAACAAAACTCCCTGTTGTATTCTTTGTTATGATTTGCAGTTACAAATGGGAAAAAAGTATTATTTTAATTCTTAATCATTCACTTAGCTCTGGTTACACTAATCAAAGTTTTCAAAAATGGCCAGTCATATGGAACACCTCTTAGAGTCCAGATTGAGACAGTGAAGAGCAGTCTGTCCTTTGACCATCACCTCCTTGTGAAGCACCTTGAACTACATGTCTAAAAATGGTCACTCCCAAAAGCAGTGGTCACCATCCAACATTCTGGTTGCAGTGTTCTGTTAAAGACAAGAGGCAAGAAGTACAGAACAAAATGACGTCCAGTTTTATGTTCACAGTGCTGGCAACTCCTGGCTTTGTGCGCACCTCTCTTCCTGCCTCAACATCACTTCCTCTGGTACATCAAACAGCACTTGCAGCGACATGCAGACCCCAGGTAAGGACTGCAACAGCATTTTCTTCTGCTAAGCTGATTGCCTTTCCACTACACATAAAGATGGAAGCGATTTTCTAACTCACATCTGCAAAAATAAGTTGAGGGAGGGAACAGAAGGTTTCCAAAGGATCAAGCTGTCCCCCTTCAGTCATCTGCATCAATGTGTCACTTCTATTAAGCTAGCTCACAAAACTGAGTGACCTGTACTACCAAAAGAACTTTTTGCAGATATAACTGGAGCTACATAGGGTAGCTGGTGCAGCTACTTTCTTTTATTGATAGAAAGGCAGACCAAAGTAATTTCTTAGAATGAATTACTGGAATTGCAGGTGATTACATTCTGCTGTCAGGTTAGCAGGCATACTGACAGAACAAATGTGAGGCAGAGGACGGGGAATGGTAAAAAGTTAGGAACAACTAACAAACCTCAAATATATGCTAGTACTGTTTTCTGCTACCTCTTTGGTCTGCAACACTTTCCCATATAAGAAAACAGTGCAAGATCTACTGTAACGGCAAGAAGTGGTTTTCCAGCGTTCATGCTGTGCTCTTTCTTTGTTTCCATGGTGATCTGGTCTTCAGCATATCTAACCACGTCCTTGTGGGGGAGGTCACAGCTGGAGATGTCTAGTTGTCTGTTGCAACAATGTACTGTTGCTAAGATATAGGTAAAAGAGTAGTTTCTTTTCAAACAAATATTCATGTTCAAATACTCGGTCTAAGTCTGCCGTGGAACCAAGCTAAAAGTCTCCTGGTATTGCAGTGGAAATCTGTGTACTGCTCCTGTCTAGTTTTTTTGTATTGGCCTATATGCTGCCTCACATTTACTATTTCTTCTCGGAAGCAAAAACACAGATATCAGGCACTCCTCCACATTCAGGCTCTCTCTCCAGTGGCTGAGGCAACACATTAGGGATCTTCTGGCTAGTAGTAGAAATCACCTCTTCAAACTTGATCATTACTGGCCCATTCAACTCAGTAGCGGAGCTGCTCTACTGTTAAGAACTATAAATAAACTTTAAGCAGAAGCAAAGAGGAAATATATTTATACAATCCAGCTATGAAACAATTATTAGGGATCAAAAAAAAAATACAGAAGTTACAGCAAACTGTTCTAGTATTCATCTGTAGTTTAGATTAGATTTAGAGCAGTTGCTAAATAGGACTTAGCTTAGCTCCTTCTGCCTAGCTTTAGGAATACTTATGTCTCTCTAGATGGAGCAGGTATGGCTATTTCTTGACCAGCTAAATAGATATGCTTTCCCTGTTTCATAGCAAACAAGACACTGGAATGTTTACACTGCATAATGCCTGCGATCTGGATTTACACTAGATCTTCATCCTAGGTATTGTTTTTCATAAAAGGTGACCTTAGAGTATATATCCAGTCTCTAAGAGAGGAAGAAAAGTGGGGCATTTGGGAGCCAGACACAACAGCCTCTTGTTGTTTCTCCATTTGAAAATTGTTCAAATGCATTACTGGGGAGGTGAGCAATATATGGCTACAGTGAAAAGCCAGAGCTCGTGACTTCCGTGTTGCTTGCAGGGATTTAACTGAAGATTTAATCATGCACTGAGCTCCTGAAGGCATCTTGAATGGAATTACTTTCCCCTGCAAAGGGATAGCATGGTTATAAATCCAAATAAATCCTTCAATTTCAGAATTTATTCGGTTATACACATTCTTAACATTTTTGCAAAAGGTATAATTGACTGTGCCTGCCTGGCTTTAGAGACACCTTTTGGTGCTGTTCAGTGAAGTGCTTTCTTTAGTAGACAGTAAACTTTAGTAACTGTCTAGTTTAATAAATATTAGTAACTGTCCCTATACTGTATTGAACCATGAACAAATCTGAGCCTGCTTTGAATCTCTGTCGAGTCTCTTGATTGGCAGATAGGATTAATGCATGGAAACTTGTAATTTGTATAACCATGTAAATTGATAAACACAATTTACATAATCCTGTGAGACTAATGCATTACAATTTATTGTGAATACTTATCAGGACTTGACATGATAGCAACAAAATTCCGCTGGCATGACAGCAAGTTTGTGTGTGAACTGGTCTTGGTTTAATGGATACTGTGATGGCAACAGGGTACAGAAGAGGATATTCCAATACTGTGTCCAATCCACCTAGGAGCAGGGAATGCTCTTGTGCTTCCCAGAGAGTCTATATCTACCTTGATTTTACTGAACATTGGAACTCAGGTTTGTGTTGTACCTTTTCACGTGAGCTGTTAGGCTGTTGAGAGGAACTAGAATATCTGCACAGAGATGTATCTTTGCTTGAGTAAAAGCCTGAGGGAGGAATGCTTTGCCGTGGCATGGGCAGTGGAAGAGGACATGGCATTTAAGGCATGTTTGTGGCTTATCTCCACCTCTTTGCCTAGGAGTGAAATAGGCAAGTATGCCATCTACTGCCAGAGATCAGTAGACCGCACTGTGCAGACTGGTGAGCGGGAAGCCAGGCCCTCCCGGATGGAGATTGTGTCCATCCTGCTGAGAAATCCCTACCACCACTCACTCCCTTTCAGCCTTCCAGTGCACTTCATGAATGGAACCTACCAGGTGAGCCACTGCAGCTGCCTTTCTTCTGGGCTCTGGAGGACTGCACAATAATGGTCAGGCATTGGAACGGGTTGCCCAGGGAGGTGGTGGAGTCACCGTCCCTGCGGGTGTTTAAAGAAAGGTTGGATCGGGTACTTAGGGACATGGCTCAGTGAGTAATAGGTGGTGGGGAGACGGTTGGACTAGATGATCCTCAAGGTCTCTTCCAACCTTAATGATTCTATGATAACCTGCCTCCTTCAGGTGGGTGGGTGGCACCACAGTGTTTATATGTATCAGATATTGAGAGAGAGGCATTATTTCTCCTCCTTGCCATTTTAGCCATTTTTTCCTGAGAAAATCCAAGGAATCCAGCCCCAGCTGTACAGGTCTTAGGAAGAAGAGGTAGCTGGGGACAAGGGAGATGTCACAAGTGTCTCAGTACAAGAAAGAACGGAATATGAAGGGAGGCAATATGCAAATGCAGTCACTGGAGCTGGCAGTCAATCATAAGACACCAATCTGTAGGAAACCAGGCTTCCTTAGTTGTGATACCCATCAGTGTCATGTTTCTTGAAAGTTATCCTTGATTAGCTCCTCTTTCATTGCAGGTTGTAGGTTTTGATGGTTCCTCAACAGTTGATGAATTCATCCAGCGACTGAACCAGGAGACAGGAATGAGGAAGCCATCCCACATGGGATTTTCTCTGTTCACAGATGATCCTTCTGGCAGGAATTTGGAACATTGTCTGCAGGGCAACATGAAGGTATTTATTTTTCCCTCTGCTACATTCAGGGTACAGCTTTGAAGAGCTGCTAAATGGCTAATGATTTTTTCTTAATGCAGCAAGATTAAATACACGTGGGTATTGTCTCTCTAGATTAGTATTCAGAGATGAGATATTAATTCCTGCACTTAGTCACAACAACCCCAGGGAGCGCTACAGGCTTGCGGCAGGGTGGCTGGAAAGCTGCCCAGTGGAAAAGGACCTGGGGGTGCTGGTCAACAGCCTGCTGAACATGAGCCAGCAGCATGCCCAGGTGGCCAAGAAGGCCAACAGCATCCTGACTTGTATCAGAAATGATGTGACCAGCAGGACTAGGGAAGTGATTGTCCCCCGTACTCAGCCCTGGTGAGGCCGCACCTCGAGTGCTGTGTCCAGTTTTGGGCCCCTCACTACAAGAAAGACATCGAGGCCCTGGGGTGTGTCCAGAGAAGGGCAACAAAACTGGTGAAGGGGCTAGAGCACATGTCCTGTGAGGAGTGGCTGCGAGAACTGGGGTTGTTTAGCCTGTAGAGGAGGAGACTGAGGGAAGACCTTATCATGCTGTACAAGTACCTGAAAGGAGATTGTAGTGAGGGGAGCCTTGGTATCTTCTCCCAGGTAACAAGTGATCTAACAAGAGGAAATGGCCTCAAGTTGCACCAGGGGAGGTTTAGATTGGATAACAGGAAAAATTCCTTTACTGAAAGAGTTGTCAAGCACTGGAACAGGCTGCCCAGGGAAGGGGTTGAGTCACCATCCCTGGGGGTATTTGTGTGGATGTGGTGCTTAGGGACATGGTTTAGTGGTGGACTTGACAGTGTTAGCTTTACAGTTGGACTTGGTAATCTTAAAGGTCTTTTCCAACCAAAATGATTCTGTGATTCTATAATTAGCTCAGTCTAGTTTGAGATACTAGTTAAGACAAAGCATTTCCTGTTTTAGTAGGTGAAAAATTGATCAATTTAAAAAAAGTCTTTAACTCAGCTTTTAGCTCATACTAAAATTTATCTTATCTTGACTGCAAAATTAAAACATGACTGAGCTAGCTAGCATGATGAGATATCACAATTAACATCAAACGTGACACTCCTAATTGAGACAAATCTATGTTAGGCTCTGAGTCTCTTGGCACATCTATATAAATCTCATCTACTGGATTCTGAAGTATCTCCTTGCTATCTCCAGATAACCGAGGCTTTCATTGTTGATGAGTGTACTTAGGGGAGAAGGCTCTACTGAGTATGCTCTCACTTTAAAAAAGAGAGGAGTGCCTCAGATCAAGGGAAGGGGAAAGCAGATAAAGTATTAACATCTCTGTCTTTCATATGGAGATTTTTATCTGGATGACTGCCTTAAGTGAGCAGGCTAGCAGCCATGAATCAGGCATATCAGATTTTGGTACAAATCTGGGACAATAATTGTCATACAGCATTGATGGAGGAATAGTGGTAGTGACAACTTTGAAGAGCCCCTGATACCTGTAAGGAACATAAACATTCCATTTTACACGGCATAAAATTTCACATTGGGCAATGGAGAGAGAAGATGCCAATAACTTTACATTAGATGGTTTGAAGGAGAAACTACCACAAACAGTGCCAAATTATTCACTTTGCTTTCATGGCCTGATATAGATCAGATAATCTGGAGCTTTCCTGGTAATTGAACCCCGATTTGGAGAGATGAGATATTAGAGTAAACGAAGGAGCTTGAGGCAATCAAAGGCATCAGTTTTCACGGTTATTAACTGGTTATTATTTCCTTGCCAAGGCAACCTCAATAGCTTTTTAAGAGAGGATTAGGATACCCGATTATCTATTGCGTGTGGCTTCTTATGTTCACATTCCTTTTGAGACACTATCAAAAGAGAAATAGGGGCCTTTATCAGACCACTCGTAAAAGAACTGGAATAACCAAGAGAAGCCAAGTGGAACCAAGGAGGCTAACCATGCTATTGCTAAAACTATGAGTTACAAAGTCGGCATCTAGGACCAAATGTTCCCAAAGTCTGGACATTCACATCCAAAGGTTTGGTTTAGCCAAGCATGTAGACAGCCACTATTCAGAGGATATGTTAGTGCTTTAGTTTGGCTCAGGATGCTTTTGAAGCAAACCTACCAATCACTCTCATTAACCATGTTTTGATTCATGTTAAGGAGCAGTCTTGGAGAGCGTGAAATGGATTCTTTTTATGTGAACTGGAAGATGTATTCCAACATAGCAGTGGGCTTTCAGGCCACTTGATCAGACTAAAGCTAGTCCAAAGGAAAACCCTCTGAAACTCCTAAAGTGTGGGCACAGGGTCTTAGGAACAGTTGCTTCACTGTGCAGATCTAGTCCTCCTGGGCTTTGCTACTTGCTGACATGGACATAGCCACGGACTTGCTACCAGACCAGAATTCACTTACGGACGTTCCCTTGCAGATTAGAGCTGGAGTTTTCAGTTGGAATGCTTTAATTTTTACACACTGTGTAATAGAAAAAGGAATCATTTTGCCAGTTTTGGCTGTGTTTATGCAGATCCAGTCTATTTCTTTATCTTCTGTGTTCCATAATACTTTTTTCATTTACTTTCCCCTCAAGCCTTGACTATACATTTCACCTCAGTTTGTCTCTCCTCTCTCCATTATACTTTTTTAAAGATCTGTGATGTCATTTCTAAATGGGAACAAGCCTTAAAAGAATTGCATCCTGGGAAATATGAAGGTGGCACAAGAATTGTGAAGTTGACCTATAAGAACAGGTACGGGGCATCGTTGGTTGGCCTCACTACTGCTGTTAATTAAACATTTCTAGACTGCATATATGTCTGTAGATGGCCAGTAATTTATAGTACTGTTAGTGCCAAAAGTATTTCAGCTAAAATGTGCTCAAATCCTACATAAGATGTGATGACTTCTGTGTGTGGTACATGTGTAAAAGAGAGTATATGGCCTAGAGGTAAAACCAAAACAATTTGCAATAGCAGAATAGACTTAAAATGGGCTAAAAACTAGCTGTAGCACAATAAGAAGTGTTTGGCATGATTTCATTTGCCTAGATCCTGAAACATAATTAAATAATGCCTGTTAGGTGAGAGAAAGAGACCTGGGGAAAAAATCACCAGTGAAAATGAATATGGTGAAACTTCCAATTAAGTGAAAAATCACAAAGATGTAAAAGATACAAGAACAATGTTCTAAATGGCATGAGTTGTAGAGGAGGCATGTAGTAGCAGTGCCCAAGCTTTATAAAGAAAGAGATGTTAAAAGTTAGATGACGAGAGATAGTAGTGGATGAAATTACAAGGCAAAGATCTAAACCAAAAACTGGAACAAGTTCATCGTTTTTAATATGGACGGGAATTCTGAATTACAATGGAGAGCTGCGTATGAGAACAAGAAATAGCTTTCTGCTTGTGAATTCTGTCTGCAGGCAAAACGAAGGCCACCCCAAAACCAAAGAGAGACGAAGTTCTGTATTGAATGTATGAAGATTTTGTTGACCATAACAGTGGAAAGAAATTTCTGTGAACGTTGTTATTTGGCATAACAGATGTGGCAGCAGAGGTTATTGCTTTTGACCCAGAAGGCAGTATTTGTTTCAGGAGTGAAACTTTGCAGTATTATTTTGTTTGGACTGGAATGTGCCTAGATTGGACAGCAAGGATGTTTTGATAAGGTCTTTCCAAGGTTGGCCTGTTCTAACATAAAGAACTCTGATAAGACACATGTAAGGTCACTATGGTCCTAATGGTGGTGTTAACCTTAAATTGACATAAAAATAAACAAACCCATCCACTGAAACGAATACCTTATGTGGTATTGTGGAACATATAGTCACAGATGCAGCTGTAAATTAATATTTGAATTTGATGGCATGGGCTGTAAATAGGCATGCATGAGGAATGGTTCTGAGAAGCATTCCCCAAGCTGGTGTCTTCAACCTCTGTTAGTCGTCTTGCTATATCAGGTCAAAGAAATTACAAGTGTGAAGGGAATAAAAAATAGTAGGAAGCTTTGATTTACAAGAATGCTTCTTCAGTTTTTTAAATAAAGCCTGCTAATTTCATCTCTTATTTCCTGCTGAAGCAAACTAAAGACTTTTTTATAACAATCTCAGTGTAAGTGGTCAAAAGAAAGCTGGCAAAAATAACAAGTCTACAAGACCGTCATGGTGAAGTTTATACATGTAGAGCAGAGGCAGCTCTATATTCTGTGATAAGCAGAGAAGGCCATATCTTAAATTTTACCAGTCTGTGCTTGATGGGGATGGACAGACACTGATTTACCTGTGTTTAATAAGGCTTCACTGTCTGCAAGTCATTGGTGCTCAGAATTCAAAGGGCTTCCAAAGCTAGAAAGCATGTTTTGAGCCTCCTTATCCAAATCTTGTTTATAAGGGAGGCATCTCAGCTTCCAAATGTCTCTCTAGTACCCTCTGCAATACACAAAGTTCACTTTGGAGAAGGAGGAGGAAAAAACCTTTTATTTTAACTCACCTTGATTAAAGTTCCCACCTCTACTCTGGGTTCATAATACCTTTTTACATTCACCATCCTCTCTGCTTTTTAGGCTATATTTTCGGAGCCAAGCCAAAGGTGAGACAGACCGGGAGCGGTTGCTACTGGCCTTCCAAGTCAGCAATGAAATAGCCAATGGAAGATTTCCTGTTAATAAGGAATTAGCTCTGGAAATGGTGGCTCTGATGGCTCAGGTGAGTACGGCTGTGGGCAGAAATACTCCGTTTTGTCCTCCAGGAACCGCAGCTGTATACTGAGTAGCTTTTACTAAGCAGCTACCTCTTTCATCAAAAGTGATATTTCTTATCAAACATACAGTGTGAGGTGTACCATGCAAAACACATTGTAACAGCATACATAGGTTGTTAGAACACCGTTTGCTGTAGGGAAATTTGCTATAGGAGTGCCTTTCCTTTCCTTCTGAAGAAAAACATTGGGAAAAACAGTGAGGCTGGACTATCCCCAGAACTGCTCCCAGTAATGCCTTAGTAGAGATACAGAAATCGTATCACTTACTAGAATTTCACTTAATAGTCAAAACTTTCCCTGTTGCATTGCCAATAGCCTCTTACTCAGGAAGAGCATCTTGTAGGATCCTCCATTAGACCTCCAGGCTAGTATTTAGCATCTTACCACATAAAACACATTGTATGGCTTGGGGGCATGATAAACAGCTCTTACTGAGCTGAAACTGATTGTTGCATTTGTTAAAGCAATGTAAACTGAGATGATGAAGGTGGGAACCTTGTCCAAACTATTTACAAATAGGCCGTTGTTTTAATTGGCCAATTGAAAATAAACCCCAAAAGCTTGGCAGTTATACAGAAGTGTCTCTCTACAACAAGTAGCTGGCCGAGATCTTGTTTCACTTTCTTAGATCAGTAAAGAATTCCTTGGGCAGTTATGTCCTCAGTCATTGTTCTGTTGTATACATTGCTATGGTAAATGCTGTAGACAGAATTCCCCTGCCTAATGGTGTCCCTTTGCGTGACTAATAAACACAGTAGTTATCGGTATGGGAATTCGTGGTATGTTCTACTGCACTAAAACCCCATAGTTCTGTTGCACTATAAACCGTTAACGTTGTCTTAGGTGGAATATGGGGATTTGGATCGTCCAGGATCTTCAAGTCCTGGAGGAACATCACAATCAAAAATGCAGCATCTTCTCCACCAGGTCTTAGATAAATTCTACCCCAAATGCTACAAGCAAAACATTACTCCTGAACAGCTCAGGTAAATTGCTTATTTTTCTATATTTGGCACTGAAAACAAATTTTACTTGCAAAATTCTGTCTTTAAAGAGGTTTCAAGGAGCCCTGTCAAGATCATTTAATGTAGAAACTTAAAACATAAGTGTTGCGAAAAGGTTCCTTTAAAAGAAAATAGCAGTTAACTAATAGAAAAAGAGCCAAATCACCAACTAATTTTCCCCTAGACAAGAAGTTTAAGCCCTTCATTTCTAAATTAGGATCTCAGTTCCAACACACTCTAACCTAAGATTCTGTTTCTGAATTTTTGTTTTACCCTTCCCCCAAGTGTCAATTGAATCCAGGTGCCTAACATTTGCAACGAGCCATAAAGCCAGCACATATGGGCTGCTTCAGGCCATGCAGTAACTCTGGCAGGATGTATTTTGGCAGGGCTTTTTGATGTTCTGACTTGGAAATTCTCACACACAACGCAGAGATCTCAAGTACAGAATTCAGATGCTGCCATGGATCTCAGCTCTAACTGTTTTAAAGAGAGAGAATGGTAATCTTCCAGATCCAAAGCTACTTAGGGATGCAGTGGTGGAACTAACAGAGTTACCTCCTCTTGGAAGCAAATTCCATCTGCGTGTAGCAAGATAGCTGCCAAACCATCCCTAGTGAGCCAAATCAAGAGTGAGTTAATATATATTTTGCCGCTCCATCTAGAGCATACTACAGACAAGTTAAGAGGAAGGTGAGAGTATAATTGAATGTGAAGACAAGGTGGGCAGGATTTTACTGTAACAGCTGCATGAGTGTTTGTCATTGCAGTTGTTTTATACACCAGCAAGCAACCTGTATGTGACTGAGCATTACAGTATAACTAGTAGTAAAATAATTGTGGAAAAAGAGAAAATGCTAAAATAAGCTCAGGTTGTACAACCCTCATGACTGACTGTGCTAACAGCCCTGTTCATAGCACTGTGCAGAACAGCCTTTTTGGAAGAGGTACATGTGTTAACTGTTAGAATTTTACTCACCTTTCCTTGGAAGACATTAGTAAATAATGCTGTCTTGTGTCTTGGATTCTGAAAGGCAACTGGCTGACAGGCTGGCGACAAAGTGGATGGTGCTGCAGGGATGCTCTCCGCCAGAATGCATTCGAATTTATTTGACAGTGGCCAGGAAATGGCCTCTCTTCGGAACCAAAATATTTGCTGCTAAGGTAACCGGAGCACACATTTTTTTCTGTTCCCAAGAGTGAACTATCTGAGCAGAGATACATCTGCGATCTCTGGTGACAGGGGTTGAAAATGCTTCTACTTCAGGAAGGGGAAAAACTGAACCATTCTTTGTTCTGAATGAACAGCTCTGTTACCACATAGGTTTAGACAGAAGACAAACATGTTCTAAACACTAGGGGTTGCTAGTGTTTAGTAAATAAATACTAAAAGTTCCCTGGCTGCATCATTTGATCGTAATACAGGGTACTAACTGTCCTTACAAACCTTGCCAAAGCTTTCTCAGGCAGGAGTTTCCCTGGTCATTAAGGCTGTAATGATAATACCACTGTGGGACGTGGAATGGAAGAGTCTCCCATAAATCACATGGGGCAGCTGATGCTGGCTAAAAGGAGAATGGGTTTTGTTCTCTGTTTGACACAGAGCTGGCTGCTTTCCTTGCCACACAAGAGGCAAGCACTGTTAATGTCCTGCTGCAGAAAAAGAAAAACTAAAGTACATATTGGGTAAGCTGCCAGCCCACGGGCATTGGCAGGAGAGCAAAGAACAGCTGGAGAGGGTGCTTCTCCCTGTAGCTTGTACCATCCCTCAGCCCACCCCAGGCTAGAGCTCTGTACCTATTAGCCTTGCCCGAACTAATGTCTCACCACATAGTGGCTGTCTGAGAAATCTTGTTTTGGCACTAACCATCTTCCCCAACCCAGCAGAAACCTCCTCTATTGAAAGCTTGAGAGAGGTCTTGTTCATGGTCACTGTCTCTTGCTTTGAAGTCAAAGCTGCTATCATTATGGAATAAAGTCTAAGGATGAAAGTGACCTCTTGAGAAAGTATACAAGAAGTTTCCAGAAAGACAATTATTTCCACTGTTGGGAGTAAAAGCAGAAGAGGTTACTGGTATTTGATGTTACTGACACTGGAGAATCAGAATACAGAGTAGTTCCACCCAGAGTTTAAATAATGATGATTAGCATATTTTATAACTTTTCAGTAGTTACACAGCAAAGCCTATGGCATTAGCCATGTAATAGCAGATTCCCAGGAAAGATTGATGTCATTAGCCATAAGACCACATAACTCATCTTTAATAGATAATTGATGCACATTTGTCAAAATCTGTAACAAAGAAAATTGCATTGATGTGGTGGCACTGGGTGCACTGGTATTATAGAAACCAACAGGCTTCACTGCCTGCCTGACTGATGGGAGTAGTGTAAGAGGCAGAGCAGAGCAGAACTGCTGTTGTGTTGCTCTGCCCCAGCATTTCCTTCAGTTTTAACTACACTGATGGGATTTTATTAATCTCAAAGCCTTCATTATCATTGCATCTCTTGTGCCACTAGTCCTAAAATTGTATGTAAAACTGAAAATGTTACTCCAGATTTTGAGAAAAGTTCTTAAAATGAAACCAGGTCAGACCAGTAAGCCTACAGGATTCTCTGTCATCTTCACTTTATCCTTTCAGAAACCCAAGATTTATGTCAGAAACACCTTTGTGTGGTGGTCAAGAAATATTTAAATTAGTAATTTTCTTTTTCTCTAGCCTGTTTTGCCTTCCTCATTGGAAGACTGTCCAGTCTGGATAGCTGTGAATGAAGATGGTATCAGCATACTGGAGTATAACACTATGGTATGGTGAGGAACACTGTTTAAGAAAAATAACTTGCCTCCCACAGAAAGACATTCCCCTGAGACCACTTAAAGTCACTAAAAGTTTGTCTTTAACTTCAAATGGATCCAGAAGTTAATTTGTAGAAGTCAGAGATGAGGGAAGTCAGTGCTATGTTTGAACGCTACATAAACAAAGGAAAATTACAGCTACAGTGTAAGGTAAGGTTTCACGAAACAGCTAACAGCCGCTTTGATGGGCAGCAAACGCGCCATACATCTTGCAAAATCCCAGGGGTACGTGCTTCACCACCACCATCTGGGATAGAACGGAGTTTGGCTCTGAAGCAGTGAGGCTTCGAGCGAGCTAGGAGAAAACTAGAAATGCAGTTCTCATTCGAGATTTCTCTGCTAGCTGTTACCTGTAGAGCCAATTACCGGTATGGCCTGTTACTGCTGGAGATCGGGTGTTCTTGCAGTAAGCAGCAAATATATTAGTGTCAGGTGGCCGTTTTCCCTTTTACAGAATTATGACTCTTTCAAACTCTGTCTGCAGCACTTGAAGGTCTCTTATTCATACTCCTCTGTGCTGACCTTTGGAGGCTGTCGAGATGACTTCATGATTGTAGTCAGTCAAATGAAAGAAAGAAGTTCTGGAAAAAACAGCACTGAAAAACTCCTTTTCACAATGGCAATTCCAAAGGTAATTACAAAATGAACAGTGAGCTTCTTTCCAGCTGGGAGCATCGCAGCTGGGCATTTTGTACAAGCCCTGGGGACTGGTACTTGTAGCTGCTGCACTTGCTATACACATTCAAGAAATCCCTTGTAAGCTGGAACCTTTAATCAAGAGACTTATTCTAACTCTTACAGACAGATCTTCATTTCAAAACTAAACTACTCCATGTGAGAAAGTCATTTGCAAAAGTTATGCAGTCAATAGGTTCTAAAAACCAAAGGGCACTCTGACCTCTAATTGACTTACAGTTAATCATTTTCTTTTTTCCCCTAGATTGTTGAAGCAACACTTCTTATTGCCAGCTATATTAACTACCGTTCAACACCTTCACTCCTGTCTTCTGCACAGCCCTCCCGAAGCAAAACACCTGCTAACAAGCTCTGGGAGACTGAAAGTCGGGGCTTTTTTCCTTCTGTGCCCCGAAGCACTAAGGGGCCCACCCTGCTCTGAGGGCTCATTCCAAATGACTTTAGGGATTTTGGGGTGGGGTTTTGGTGTGGTGGGTTGTTTTTTTTTTTACTGCTGTGTACTGAATTGCAGACTGCTATGATTTTGCTGGTTACCCTTTAATGAGGGCTCTGATTCTTTTTCCAGAATAATAGACAAAGTTCCTTAGTGTGGGTAGAGGCAGTGTCCCTTCTCTTAAAAATTTTTTTGGGGGGACTGTGCAGGAGTTTCTTTTCCATGCCACGCTCCATCCAAAATACCATGCCTCAGGTCATTTGCCTGCACAGTGCTCTAGTCACATTAGTTCTCCTGCTCTCTTTCCTTGCACCCATTCTTCTTCCATCTCCTGATCTTAGTGCTTTGATACAAGCACGTGTATTTTCTTTGAGCCCTCCCATTTTCAGTTTTGGACCTGCCTTTAGATCACTGCACACCCTGTGTCTGGAATCTCAGTCCAGGTCTTAACACTCCTAGTGACCTCTTTTTCTCATCATAGCCCCTTTCAGTTATTATCATTTCCTGTAATCTTCTGTTTGCATCAATCCCTAACTTGCTCACGTTTTACTTGAATTAGACTGCAGCCTCTGCAGGGCTGATTTGCATGATCTATAGGCTTGAATCTGACTGCAGTGGGCTGAGGGCAGTAAAAACAGGTGGTAATGGATACTGTGGCATGTGGCAGGAACCGTGTACAAGGATGCATCCTCTTGAATACTGCCTGGATTGTTGGCTGCATATCACCACATTATAAACTAGAAATATGCTGAAAAGCCTATTACTAAAGATTAATATGACATGGTCTGATCGGGTAGATTAGACATAACTTCAGCTCTGTGCTTTGGTTGTGAATAGCCATCACATTAAAGTTTTTACCAGCGTTTAAATCCAATGTTGCCACTCCCAGAACAACTAAAGATTGTCTTTTTGCAGAGACTATAACAGTTTTTATGCAACTGCTTAACACAACCAAGATGACAACTGAAATTTCCCTAGAGCTATAACGACTCCTCCCTGCGACTGATGCTAGAATTGAAAGACAGGAACTTTCCAAGTTCTTGCTTCAGACACGAAAGAAGGAAGACACTGTTGAGAAGGAAGAGGAACTAAACTGACAAGGATAATTCTGATGCAAAGGATAATTTCAGACCTGATGTAGGAAGTCCAGAGCCAGGGTTCAGTGATCCTCAGGAATATCTTCAACTTTCAACTAAAGGCGGAAACCTGTCGTCTGCATGTTGAGGACTCAGAACGACTGTTCCAGTCTGGGTATCGGGTGATGCCCCAGCTCCTACAGGACTGATGCATTGCAGGAGTTGACGCTGTTCTATGCAATAGATGAACATTAGACCTCTGCTGCAGGGCTGACTGTGTCAGGTGCTCCACTGTCAGACAAGCACTTTCAAAGACTTTTTCTGTTAGTCGCTGTTGTAGATGTTTCAGGATGGTTTTGAAACTGCACATAATCTCTGACAAAGGAAGACAAAGCAAGCAAATCTTGTACTTTGTCTTTCGGCAACTGGAAGAGATCTTCCCCAGCCCCCAAAGCAGCTCTGCCATTCTGACTTGACAGAAGCTGCTCCTTTCAAACTCCTGCTTCCTTTGTGCTACCGTAGCAAGGAGGAGGTAGTCAGCAACTGTGTGCTCAAGTATTGTTCTGCAGACTTTTCTAAAGAATGTTTGGGGTTTTTTGATCTGTTGCAAAGAGACTTCTTTATGATAGAGAACGTTAATGGATTTTAAACAAATAAAAGAAAAATAGCAATTCTTCTTGGAAAATCTCAGTCAACATGGCTTGAGTTCAGCTATTTTGATAAGCATTCTAAAAAAGCTGAGAAAGAATAACTGTACTTTCAAAAGCACCATGTGTAACTTCATAACAATTATGCATTCATGGGCAGCTTTCTCAAATTAAAACAGTGTGAATCCAACCATTAGAAAGAATTCAGCAATAGCAAACCAAAGCTGTTTGCAAATGAACAAACCAACCATACCAGGGTTTTTACTCCCTAGTACCTGCCACCAACCTTGAAATATCCAACTAATGCACACAGTGGTGGTGATACTTGAAGTTTTTGTTTCACGCTTCTGGTGGGTGCAAAGCCACAAATTAAAAGATAACATGGGACAGAAAAAAAAATGTTCTAAGCAATCCTTTATCAGCATCTTTGTAACAAAAAAAAACCTACCAAAGAAAACAACAGAAAAAAAACAACAAAAATCCACAACCAAAACCATCCCATGATGGGTTGTAGAAATAATCTGGCAGACATAAGGCAGGAAAAGATCCTATGAACAGAGACCTGATTTGCACATCCTGTAATGTACCCACTTGTTAGGAATTTAAGGACCATCCCTTGAAGTTACGGAACAGGGTGGAAGCTTTCTGAGCCAAAAACAATTCTGAGAAGGTATGTAGTCTTTTTCCTTAGATACTTTTAAGTTACTGTATATCCTGATAGAGTGATCAGTAGCATGTATTTCCTCTCTTACACAGACACACAGAGTGATCTTAGTATAGATAGATCAGTTTGAATACAGAGAGCATTAATTCTCCTCACTCACTCACCCACCCACCCACCTAAGCCTCACAATTCTCCTGTACCTGAAGGTCTGTTTGGCAGCCTGCTGCTTGTATCCCACCCGTAACAAAGCTGCTTCAGCACAAGCTGAGCTGTTGTCAGTGCTGGGGATGCTCAATGGCAGTCTCCAGTTCACAGATCAGGGGCTGTTCTCACCTGACCGTGCTCACACTCATGTCCTTAGAGACTTGTACCAGGGCAAACCAGAAGTAGAGAGGTTGAAGAAGCAAGAGCTATCCTGAAGCTCGTTATTTTCTGCCGTAACTGCACTTTAAATTGAGAAGCATGGCATATAGAACTTCTTTTCCTTCCTTATTTCTTAAAAATATTCACCAATACTTATTTCAGGGACCACCCCACTCTGATGGATGCACATATACCTCCTATTTATAGCATATCTGACTTCAGACAAACCAACCCCCATGTGTAGATATCTCTTTTGTATGATTCTTTGGTAGAGAAAACCATTTTTATTTTAATCAATGCTTTTGGCAATGGCTATTGCTGCAGCATAGAATGAGATGACAAAAGCCTTTGTTTTCCTAACTGCTGTGTGTATGTAAAAGGCTGTCTGGGAGATACTGTGAAATTTTTGTTGGTTCTTAATAAAATGCAGTTTTATTAAACTGAATTTTTTATTAAACTGAATTAAACTGGAGTATTCTGAGTGAAAGAAACGATTTTAAAAGCCAAAATAGTTTCGACGTAAACAAAAATGGACAAAGATGGTGTCTGGTACGCAGGCACATACCTAGTGCAAACCTGCCCTAGGCTGACTCTTTCTCTCTGCTGATCTTCTGTCAGCTTTAGCGGATGACTAAAGCACACGCCCATGGGTGCAGGATGTTCATGCCTTCAAAAGATGGTGTGAAGCAATCTTCCAGACTTCCTCCTGTGACACAGCTATTTGGTCATTTCTTCAGTGCGTGTTCTCAGGACTTCATGGGATTTTTACAGCAGACACTGTTCCCAGTACCCGCAAGCCCAAGACTGTCCACTCTACTGAGACGTAATTTATTTTCTGAGACGTTCTCCCCACTGCTCAGCAACTCTTCCTGCTGCTACAGTGCTCCTCAAGGGTCTTGACCATTCTCCTCCCCATGAAGAAACACAACCTGGCCGAACCACGCCTCAAGCAATACACAGCTCAAGTATACCACATGGTTCTTACTCAAAGGACCTCCACTGTTGTCACCAGGCCTGCAATTGTTGTTAACAGCCCATTTCTGCCCCTGCCCCAACACCTGCCTTCCCCAGTTCTCTCTGAACTTGAAACCAAACACAGCTTGCATCAGGGTGGAGCTTCACTACCTTCAGAGAGGCCCACCAACTTACGTTAGGGCAGCGCTGGGCTGAAAAATCTGCCCAATCCCCAACATTTAAAGTATTTATGAGAAATAAAACCATAAAAAATGAAATAACCTAAACATTACCCAGAAGCCCGTGGCACATCCCCAAGGTGCTGCCTTTCACTTGGACAACCAGAATACTTCCTGTGACATGAGCTAATCTGTCTTTCAGACTTCATGGCACCATGAAAAAAAAATAAAAATCCTCTTATGCCTACCATATTGCATGATGGTACACTGCCACGTGTTTCAATTCTAGATTATGCAGACAACCATAGTACAGCATTGTATGCAAATTAAGCCTGAAAGGCTCCTGCCAACTCACTGGTTTAGCTCTTGTTCTGACATTTCAATTGTTTCAGTTACATCACTAAAGAGGCATGGGGGAAAAAAAAAAAAAAAAGAAGAAAAAATACCAGTTAAAGGTTACAGTAAATTTTTACTCATCAACAAAGACGAATTTCCCAACCTTAAGTTACTCCATAGAGCACAGACCAGTAAAACTTTATTCACATAGTCATCACCATCATTTCCAACAACAGATTTTCCTCATATTCTCAGAGCAATTGATGTGGCCCTTTTAATGCCACATCTTTTCCACGTCATGTGTCACCATGTCCCTGCCCCATTCAGCAACGAGTTCACATCCCCCCAGTCTTCCTTTTGCTAATTATGTACTTCCAGAAGCCCTTCTTGTTGCATTTGACATCCCTCAACAGATTCAGCTCCAGGTGGGCTTTGGCTTTCCTACCCACAGCTCAGACAGCCTTGCTATATTCCTCCCAGGTTACCTGTCCCTGGTTCCACCTCCTCTACACTTCTTTTCTGTGTCTGAGTTTTGCCAGGAGCAACTTAGTCATCCACACAGGCTTCCTGGCCAAGGTCTGCTCTCATGTTTATTTCATTAAACATAACTGAATGCAACAGTCTATTTTAATTTTCTCTTATTTTCTTTCTGAAATTCTTCTGTGGATTAGGAAGTTTCCATCCCAGCACACCCACCAGCTTGGTATTTATAGAGTGGTAAATGCTTTTTTTCAAACAAAGGGTTAAATAGAAACAAAAAAATTGCACATTTTTGGCAGTCCGGCCAAGGTTACATCGTGAGTTTATCAGAATTTTCAGACCCACAAAAGAGTAAATGTTTGATGCATGTTCTTGTCTCCCTTTGTTCTTCTTCCCCATTAATTCTTTTCTGGAGAGGCAAGGGAAAACCTTTTCTGTCTGAATCTAAACAGTTCTGCTCACCGTCTTCGTTGCAGGGGATTTCAAGGTTCACTTGTATGCTTGAGCTGACATTTTCTGTAACAACTCTGTGAGTCTGCGTGGGCCTTTAGCCCTAACATCACCATACTGCTGCACTGCTTTCTACTCATCAAATTTAAAAAAGCCATGGGGCAGTTTTGCTTGCTTTTCCATGTGTCTCTCCAAGTCCCGCTGCAACTTTGCTGCCTCGATTTTTTTTTTCACTATTTTATACCGCTTGATTGTGGAGTTGTCTTCTTCTGCTCCAGGATTTCTTGACAACTTTTGTACACTTCTATCAAGCAGTCCAGACGTGGCTTGGAGCTCTGGAATTAAAGTCAAACAACAGACAATGAGGCTCTGAACCAGCTGTAAAAGAGCTGGAAAGCTTTAACTTTCTCATTAGTGAGATTTTTCAGTCAGAGAAAGGAATGTGGGGACAGCTGACACAAAGCTGACTGTCAGAGGCAGACATGTAGAAGGAATGAAACAGCAAGAGACCTGCAGTTGATCGGCTTTCTCACATGAAGTCAATGGAGAATGGATTTTCCTTCTACATGTTCATTGAGAAATCATTCATGAAACTCCAGGAGGTGTTTGATGGAAGCTGGTGATACAGGAATGCAAAGCAATTCCATAAGCCATACTTGCTCTGTGCTGAGAAATGTCAGTCCCTAAAGCTGTCAGGTCAAAACATGCTGCACATTTCTGCAGTTAGCCCGAGCCTCCCTCCAACTGAGAAATCCTCCCCTCTCTCTGCTCACAGTGCACACTGACAGCATGGAAGAAAATCCCCACCTTCCAACCCATTAACCTACCTATTAGGCTGCAGTCCCTCTATGGACCTACCAAACAGCAGATTTCCATACACTAATCCACCATCCTAGGTGACCTCTACCCTGAAAAATTTACCTTCAGGGCAGGGAATTTAGACACCGGGCCCTTGGCCTCTGCTAGTACCATCAACAAAAGGACAAGAGAAGGTTAACCAAAAACATCAATTCATTTCACGCAAACAGAGAACAGTGGTCAAAGTATAATGATTTTTCATCACTTCTAACCTGGACCAGATTAGAACCAGCAAGGAGGTGAAAGTTTCCCAGTCCTACAGTCCCTGTGGTCCCATGACTTTTGAGCTCCCAAAACAGCCTTCCTGTGTAAAGTCCATCAAACGCCTCTCCTTGCAAGTGTTGCTTAAGAGAACAATAGGTCAATTCATCCCAGAAGTGTTCCTGGGCGCAGTGACACGGTAAATTGTATTTTTGAAGGCTGACATAACTTAGAGGAATCCCGTGAAGGAGACACAATAAAGTTACTAATTACTGCTCCTTCAAAACTAAGTAACATACTAAGTTGCACGTTAAAGTGAGAATTACTGGCAGGGAATGAATTGCAAACTGACACAGCTCCTTCTGTCCATCCTTTGCTGATGGAGTCAACTCTACGAACACTAAGATATTTCCATGAAAATAAAAATCTTCAGAGTTGAGCTAGGAAAAAAAAAAAAAAAGAGAAACTACACAAACGTCAGACAGCCTCTTTAAAGCTGGAAAGGAGCATGTGTAACTAAAACCAGATTCCTGATTGCAGCTCTCTGGAATTTATTAGTTGTTCATTTCCAGCAAATCCTTTTTCTCTTGACTATGTGTAAAATACTTAATATATATTATTGTTAGCAAATGTCTTTACAATTGTGGGACTGAGTTAGCAGCAAGTATCAATGGAATAGTATATTTATACCTGTAGGTATTTATTTAGCTGAAGACTAACTGTATCCAGTCATAAACTGGATGTAGACTACAAAATGAGAGTCACCAGCAGCAGATGAATTAAGAAGGACAGAGAGGGCTACAAACCTCAGATGTGAGGTACCTCTGTACTGCTTACCGCCACTCAAGGATTAGGGCGTTGTTGTGTTGGGCATGAACATGCAGAAAGAAAACCCATCCCAAAAATGGGATTATGAACAGTCAGAACAAGTCAGCAAGAGAAGAGAAAGGGGAGACAGGGTAATGGTAAAGCAAACAAGTTATTATACATTAAGCAAACTGCTTACAGCTTGTACTGTGATCTTTGTCAACGAGTGAGAAAGGGGAAGTCATTCTAATGCCAGGGAGGTTTTTATGAGTGCTTGTAGCAGACAGAGCTGACAGAAAAATCAACTGCAGCACAGTGCCATAGTTATGATGGTAACACTGAGCATAAGACTATACAGAAAGCTGTACGAGTCCTCAGTACCCTATGTGAGCCAAAGACTTCTAGTTCATGCGAACTCCTGGGTGGGCTGAGATTTACACAACTCCTTGTTCTTTGAATGGAGGGCAAATGAAAAAAACACATCCCTGGTACATAGTTCTGCGAGATTTCTAATACCACCCATGCCACAGTGCTGTGACACCCACCCTGAAGGCCCAGTCAGGGATAGGCAACTGTAATCAGCTGCCTGCAGTGGGATGAAGATACTGGTGCACACACGCAATCACAGATCTGGATTTCTCCACCGTTCAAACTCACCTGAAAGAGTGGCACAACCTCAGATACTCCCTGAGGATCCCCAGGGTCCTGGAGGAGGATGCACAGGTAGTAGATAACTTTTTGCTACAAGACAAACAGACAAAATCATTGGAGTTTGAAAATGTTATCAAAGTGCCTGGAGTTACCACAGAAAAAATAACTGTTTCAATTCACTGGGCTGAGGGCAAATCACCCCAGGCCACAGTCAAGGCTACAAATTTATATCTATAGCTTTCCGCCCTTCACACAATAAAAAAATAATTTTACCTGTGTTTTTTTCTATTAAATTTTTAACCTGAAAAGAACACACACATGCTGGAAGGGTAGGGTCTGCTTTTCTACAGGAGCTTTGCAGAAAACCCCAGCAATAGGAAAAATCATCTCTTGTGTTGTCTTATTGCCATCCTGACTACTTACAGAGTTCGGCATCAGGATTTGTAAAAATGGTACTACACAAAGAACTAAAACCACTAGTGAGTGTCAGTGGTATCCAGTGGGATGGATTCAGCTTTTTGAGGTTATTTGTTTGGCTTCAGTTCTCCTTTACAGGTGAGAGAACAGGTAAGAGAGTAAAGAGAGAAATCTGAAACAAAGCTCCTGATGTCTATGGATGGTGCTGTGTTTAATTGCTCTGGTAAATCACGCTCGTGAAAATATAGCGGATGTCAGTGTGCCACAGATACACCAGAAGAAAAGCTATGCATGATTACCATGTGGATGGCTTCATTGATAACCACGTCCTTCACCCGACCCATCTCAATGAAGGTTGTGCTCTCTTTCCCCGAAGCGTAGGATGAAGTCACCTGAATGCCGAGTGAGCCGATGACCAATAGGGATTCCTGGTCAATTTTCACGAAGTGCAGGTATATGATCAGGCCAATCAGCGTGATGAAGATAGCGGCAGAAAGCACCATACTATTCTGTAACACAAGCCAAGCAAAGATAGGGCTCTGATCTTACAGCTAATTGAACACGGCTTTAGAGAAAGTAGTATTGCACGGTAAATGATAGTATGAACGCTACAGTCACAGTTTACTTCGGTGGAGTCCTTTTATTCACCTGTCTGGCTGATATATGTGTAATGAGATTTAAATTAGTCTTCACAGTATGGTCTGAAAGAATTGGGAGCTGAAACTGAAAACTGCAAGAAAATTCTACTCCCTTGTAAATTTAGTGCAGAAATCTCAAGCAAAACCAGCTAGTTACATCAACTACTTGCACATTATACAAGTGTCGACAGAGATGACGTCACTGACAGAGAAGTGTTGTGAAATGTTTACTAGAACTGAGGGTGGAGTCTCAGAGGGGAAGAAAAATCTTTTAGGAAAAACTACTGGCCTAGTGGTTTTCTTCTCACAAACTGCAAGTCTAAACTTGCACTTTAAACTCCTCTCGCTTCCTGCCTTAAATACCATCTAGAAGACATCAGCTTTCTCCTGTGCTTTGTCTGACATCTTATGCGTGCTACAATCTTGGGACTGCTGTTACATAACATATAACTGATGAAACTATGGGCAACACTAAGTCATCTGAAGACCTGCTAATAAATCCTAAAGGTCTGCAACCTACAACCTATTTCTGGGGCATGCTTTAGAGAGCTCCAGGCCGCATACCCATGAATCGCTGTTATAGCTGATGCTTCCTAAAGGACCAGAACTGCATGGCCCTACCACTCAAGCTGGGCCTGTACCACCATGTGAGGTAAAGCAGCTGTGGCCACATTCAAACAGGATACAGGACTTCTCCGGCAGTTTGTCATTATGGGGAAAAAAAAACAGTCATGGATTGCAGACACTGAAATCCACACAGAAAGAGACTTTCAGGTCTGGTTTCCTGGCAGAAAGGAAGGATTGCAGTCACTTGCACAGAAGCTGCATTAAGCACACATAAAACCAAGCTGGACAGCAGTGGCAACCACTGGCTGGGGTATATGCTTTTGTAACAAAACTCAAACACAGCTTCTCTTTCAGCTAGGGAAAGGGAACCATCTTTTCATACTGGAAACCTGCCAGCTGACTCGTATCGCAATCTGTGTCTTCAACTCTCAGGAAAGGTTACTGAAAAGTGCGACAGTCCTAGCATCGGTCACAGCGCCAAGCCTCTTCAGTCAAGCTGCTGACTTCGGTCCAGAGATAACTGGTCTGGGCCTACCAGTGGGTCCTTCCCTGCACGTATGGGTCACAGATCTGATATCTAAACTAATACGTTTGGATTTATCAGCAGCTTTTGAAATCTGTACTGCCAAGGTCTTACCACCCCAGCCGCATACAAACGAGCAGATGGCAGTCATGGTGCGGTGCTCTCCGAGTCACTCAGGGAAAGCCCTTTGGGGATTAACACTCACCTTCTTCAATACAGTCTTTATTCCAGATTCCTGCAACTCATCTGTCCAAGGAAACACCTGTTATTTGGACTCGCTAGGCACCACTCAACAACCACACAAACATCTACCCCAGCCGGCAAGAGGCTACAGACAACGGCGGCATCCGAGCCGCCACCCAGAGCACGCAGGCTGCAGCCGGCGGGCCCGCAGGCGCTGGCCAGCACGGTGCCCATCGCCATCCACCGCCTCGGCGCTCCCGGAGCATGCAGGAGGCGCGGGACACACGGAGACGGCCTTTCCACCGGCTGCGGCCACCTGCCTTGCGCGCAGCCTAGGAGCAGCTCGGCAAAGGCTGCGCGGTTCCCTCCAGGCCCGCGGGAGCCGCCGGGCCCCTCGGATGACGGCCACAGGCCCTGCTTTACCCCCCGGACACCCCTCGGCGTCTGAGCCGCCGAGAGCTCCGAGAGGCGGCGGGAAGGGGCGGTGGGTACCTCGCTGAGCACGAAGAGCCCGTAGGCCGCCAGCCAGACGGCGGAGGTGACGGCGCTGAGCGAGCGGAGCTGCAGGCGGGGGCAGCGCACCGACAGCTCCCGGCAGGAGCCGCTGTGCTGGCGGCGCCGCAGCGCGATGGGCGCCCCGCAGGCCGAGCGGTACGGCCGCNGCTGCCCGCCTCCGCTGTGCAGCCAAGGCGGCAGCCGCCTGGGGGGGCCGCGGGGTGCCGGTCCCAGGCACCCGCAGCCGCACGGCCGGCTGGAGGTGGTGCCGCTGCGCTGCCCCGGAGTCTTTCCTTAATCCCGATCGACAACAGGAGCTTCCGCGGTTTGCAAGCGTCGGCGATTCACTGCTTGCTGCCTGCGGCGTTTTACTGAGTTCTAAACGAGCGGCGGTGTGTATGTCTCTTGCCGTGGTGAAGAGGGATGGGGTTTCCCCCCATTTGCCTTTATCAGTTCCTGCTACATAAAAACTTACCGTTTTATCTGTACCATCGTTCACGACAAGCTCCTTTGGTTTTGGTGTGGGTTTATTTTTCCCAGTATTTTTTCCCCAAAGCTTAGAGCGGCGGTTTCTGGTTCCTCGCTGTCTAAGTACTAAATTGCAGACTTGGCTTTGTGCGCAGAGACTTAATGAGTTTTTGTATTGTGTTCTCTTTAATACCGCTCAGTTATTACTTCGTCTGACTTACCTGGCGCTGACATAAAGCATCATCCTAACTCCTTTGTCCTTGTTACTTGTTTCCCCTCCCGCAGTCCCGGAGCGTGCCCGTTAGCTTTAATTGCAGATATGATCTTTCTGTGAGCGATTTATTTAATCCATGCTATTTTCAGAGCTCTTGGGTGGGTACTATACATAAACCCTGTTAACTTTTTCTTGTCAGGGCAGCAAAGGAGTCTTGAACAGACATGAGAAACAAAAGAGTGTTGAAGAATCACTACCAAGACCTTAGCTCAGCCTAGAGGAGTGGGTGATGGTTGGCACTAGTGGAAGATTCATGCGCTGTGTCCAGGATCTCGCCGTGACACAAGAGCTGAGGAATGGGCCGGAGCTCTGATGGGAAAAGGTGAGCTGGCCTGGAAAGGGAAAAAAAAAATTAAAAATAACAGCAGACAATGAACTGCAGAAATGGAGGAGAAAGGGGGTGAAAAGTTTATAGATGGAGTGAAAGTGGAGAAAAAACAATAAATTAAAACTGGAGTTACAGATGTGGGTTTTTTTAAAAGGGAAGAAATGTTTGTAATGATGGTTGGACTAGATGATCCTGGAGGTCTCTTCCAACCTTAATGATTCTGATTCTGTGACAGGTGAGAAGGACCGACGTAAAGAAAAAGGAGCTCTGGCATGACAGCCTAGGAGATGGGGATGGGGAGAAGGGGAAAGGGAAATCAGAGTAGGGGGTAGAAAAAGAAAAAGCAATGTGAAGAGTGAGAAGGTCAGTGACAGGAGGGAAAAGAAGCATGAGCTTCGGAGGAGTGGTAATGGTGGTTCACATTCACCAAAGACATGGGAAGCTACAGAGATACAGAGGCCGGGAAAGGGCTTGGAAATCTTAAGGCGAAAAAGCAAAATTGTGTGTGGAATTTTTTTGTTTGTTACTGGCAAGTCCCAGTTTAACCATGTTTGCGCCCTGTCACTTCTCTTCTCATGACCGCTGCCAGCCGTCTTCCAAAGGTGTACATAAGGCTGCTCGTTTGAGAGCAGGAGTTAGGTTGCTTTGTCACAGAAGGCAAAGATGGGGGCATTTCCTAGTTTTTAAATAATTTCTTAATCTATAATCCCTCAGATGTGCTGTGAATAGGAACAGTGAGAGCTTTCAGAACTTATGAACTGTCTCAGGCCAAGACACCCCAAGATGCGAGGCAGGTCGGTGTTTTAATGCTCCATCACGGTTATCACATGCAGTGCATCACTCCGGTTTTTCTTCAGTAACGCCAGGGCTCCTGCGAGGTGGCTCTCGGGAGCTCAGCGCGGCCTGCGTGGGAGCTCGGCTGAGGCGGCGCCCTGCCCCCGGGACAGTGACAAGCTCCGCCATTTCACACGAAGGTCCGTCACCCCGGCGCCTGGGCTCTCCCGGCACCCGAACGGAGATTACCACAGGTCGTGCCGCTGCCCCCAGCCCCGGGCCTGGCGCGATGCTTCGTGCCTGTCCTCTCAGCAGGGCACGGAGAGCCGGTGTGGCACCTGCCCCGGCGGACCGCGTGGAGGCGGCCGTGCGAGGACGGCAGCCCGCCGCCCCGCGGGGCCCTGGCAGCTCTGCCTGCCACCGGCAGCGAGGTGAGGCGGCCCCAGGTCCTCGCGTGGCGGCTGCGAGTGGAAAAACCCCGGCGCACCGGAGA
>VWZZ01004983.1:53467-72008 GCA_013399095.1 Psophia crepitans | reverse complement strand
GTGGATCACGGCCCTGCTACGCTCCGCGCCGCGGGGCTGGTGGAGCGGCTGGCCGGGCTCGGTGAGGCACGACGCGGCGTCCGGCGGGGGGTGGGCCGGCGGGGCGGGGGGCACGACTGCGGGGCTGCCCTCATCATCCCCCTCCCTCGGGAGTGCATCTCTTTCGCAGCTCGTTTCGGCGAAGCGTGATTCAGCCGCTTGCGGCCAGCCCTGGGGGCCGGCTGAGGTGGGGACGGTTCCTTCCAGTGAATCGCGAAAGCTGAGCCACCGGTGCCCGCCGCGGCTCTGCCGTACCGCGGGAGGGATTTGCCGCATACCAGCGTGTGCGGGCCGCCCAGCCGCCCGTGAGACGCCCGTTGCAGCGCGCAGCCCGAACAAAGAGGGGCTGGGTCTCCCGGCCCGCCGGCGCGGTGCTCTCCGGCTGCCCAGGGGCTGCCGGGTGCACCCGTCCGGCCCGGTGCTGGCACACGGAGTGCTGTTAAGAAGAGCTGGAGGAACGTGAGGACGTTTAAAACGTTATGTGCCCTTAGTGTATCCCTTGACTATGTCCCTCGATTTCTCACATCATGTGTTTGTTTTCCATATTCAGTGCCAGCTGCTTAGCTTGTTCCTGAAATACTCGTATGCTTTCAGGTGATGCAGTTCAGAACTTTCTGGAGGAATCCTTGGATTTGTGTATGAGGTCTTGTCTGCAGCTTTGCTTTGAAAACACTTGCAGATAGTACTGTGTGAATGGCAAGTTTCTGGTCTTTTCACCATAACCGCTATAGTTATTCAAGCAAATCCATGCGCTTAGCTGTGTTTCAGCTTCTCACCTATTGCTTCTACAAGCTGAGACTTGCAGAAAACTATCACGGTTTTTAGAAACAGCACGAGGGATAGACACTTGTAAAGCTGAACTGTCTAGTCTAAAAAAAGTGTTGCTGAAAACTGTGTGATGGGAATGGATTGCAGGGGTGGACCATGAAAAGAACTACGCTATCTGCTCTCTGTGTGATTAGTGTCAGTGGAGTTTAGGTGCATGCGGAGGAAAGATAATTGCCTAATAACCCTCTCGCAAATTTATTTTGAATTATAAGACCTCTTTAAAACAGAGGCTATTGTTCTGTGCGGCCCTGTAGGCTTATCCTGCGTATCTTATGATTTGCAAGCTGAAAAGTCCCGGTTTGCAATTAGATAAATGAGTAGACATTCTTTTCCTGTCTTGCTCTGTGCAAACTTGATGTATGCTGTCCTTGGCAATACTTGAATTCTAGTGAGCATGATGTATAACCTCTACAAACATAGAAGAGGGTGTCTAAAAGAGGTCTTATATGCTGGAATGAAAGCAGATGTGGATGGTCCTGAGCTTAGACCTGATTTAAAACTAACAGGTTACCATGTCTGAAAGGAGAATGTTATTCTAGACAAGACTGTAGACAGCAGTTTATTTTTCATATTGATGATGGAACTTTATACTGGAAGGCTTGGAGCTTTCTTCCAAGTAGTTCAGATCTAATACTTCCATTTTGTAATAATTGTTTTTTGTGAGAGGGAGAACTAGGAAAAAACTCATTTGCATGACACTGCTTACCTCAATAGGAACTTGAAGAAAGTAGAAGGAAAGGAGAATACAAGCTCTTTCTCGATTCTAGTAATAAATAGTTGTGGGAATAGAAATTAAGCAAGCTAACCTAAAACAATAAGTGGAAGGTAAAAAATACTTTCATAATTTAGTTGCTTATGGATTGCTTACTCTTTAGTCAATAATGCACATGGAGATATTTTCTTGCCATTCCCTTATTTTTAAAGACTCTGAGATATCTTCTTCCTGCAGTTTCATATTTCTATTGCTGATATATTCTTCCACTGGAGTAGGATTTTGGGGTTTTTTTTGCTGTTGATATGTCTGCAGCTCTTATGAACAGCTTTAGGTGGCACATGGATTGTAACAGGTTCTGCTGTGAAGGCCCACCCTGAAACAATGACAGTCACCAGCATACACAGAGGAGTCATTTATCTTGCAAAAACTATCTGCTTGAGGGTAGGGTGATAGATTGAGGCTACACTACCATGTAGCCTTTTGTATTGTGCACATCTGTTCATGGAAACTTAACAAATGATTGGTTTTTGTGTGGGGGCTGTCTGTTTTTCTTCCCTGAGCTGGCAGGATAGCTTTGTCTGTAGTACTTGTGAAAACAGTGCCATTGCTTGGACTCCTGTGGTACTCTGAACTGGTAGTAAAACTTTCTTTCTAATACTATAAATTTTCTTTTCATACATTGAAGAAGGCAATAGAGCTACAGTATTAATCTCATTTTTAACCTGGATATTCTATTTATCTGTTGTGCTGAAAGAATTAACTTTTATAGGACCTTGTTGCTTGTTTTTCAGGAGCAGGTAAGTAATACTGTAGCAGACCAGGTTTATCCTTTTAAAAGAAACAACATTTATCTAAGAAATAAGGCTTCTCTTCTCCTATCTATATCGGTTACTTCCGAAGCATTTGTGTCCGTGGGGTCTGTGTATGTGTGTGGGAGTGTTGTTGCATGCCCCCACTCCCCACTGAGATGTGAGGGAGTGCTATAAACATGGTTTTCGTTGTCTTTGCAAGCTTGGAACCAGGCATGAGGACAGCTGTGGAATAATTCTCAGGAGAAGACTGAGGGTGGATTCTGAGCAATCTAAGGAAGTATAGGTGGTAGCAAGAGGCAGCATTCTTGTAACAAACTCTGTATTAATAGTAACTTTCATATAAAATTCTCTTTGCTTGTTCCAAGTGGAAGATATTTCTGGTGATCAGATTCTTGTTTGCCTGAAATTGTAAAGTTTGATTTATTAACTTTTTTCATTCATATTTAAATTCAATTTGACCTGTGTAAAATGAAAATGCACTAAAGTGTCCTCTGAAATGTAGTATTCAGGTAGTAAGATGCACTTGCTGCATTTGTTTGTTTTGATATTATGTATACATACTTTGACTTTGAATATCAAGCAACCACATGGCTTTTCATGTTTTTATATACCTGATTTAATGACTTCCATTGATAGTGCTCAAGCCACAGAGAATCACCGAATGCTTTGGATTGGAAGGGCCCTCAAAGACCATCCAGTTCCAACCCCCTGGCCATGGGCAGGGACACCCTCCTCTAGACCAGGTTGCCCAAAGCCCCATCCAACCTGGCCTTGAAACAGAAAGAGTGGCTGCATCAGAGTGAGAACACTAGACCTTTGCTTCCTCCTTTTCGCACTGTTTTGCATTCTCCTTTTACTGGCTGGTATCTTTGGGAGGGACTTCCATTGTTCCTTTCACCCTAACTTGTCTTCTTCCCTAGTCCTAGTGCAGTGTCCTGAGCTGCTACTCCTATTTATTCAGGGGGAATCCCTCCCTTGAAAGAGACTGTGACTATACCTACATGATAGGATAAATTCTTGGCTGCCTAATATGATGACTGCCTACGAACAGTTTGTTTATGCTTAGGCAGAAATATGAGGAGGGAGCTCAGAGGCAGATGGTATCACTAGTCTTAACCACACTGTCAGAGATGAATCTGAGCCACTAACTTGACTTTTATCACCCTGTTAGGAGCGGAGATAACACTGTCATATGTTGGTAGTGATGGTAGCTCAAGGTGTACTCAGGAGTAGAGTTAATGTAGCAGGAGTTCAGCTCCCAAGCCAAAAACAGTGGGTGTGCAAGTCTGTAGCAGGAATAATTTAAAATATAACTAAGCCTGTAGGGCTTTTCATTCAGCTTGGTGATGTTTGTCTTTTGACTTTGCTTCTTCCCTTAAGGGAAACTAAAATATTAAGACCTTAAAGGACTCTTCCATCTTGCCAAAGAAAAAGCATTATATGAAAAGAAAGGCTCATAAATCCCTAGCATGGGGGAGGAAAGGGTACAAAGCTTCAGGAGATGTGTATTGTTCTGGCAGTAAAGAGAAATTTCCAATGGGAAGGAGTGGGGAAGATGCATTTGACCTAAGCTGTAGAAGATGCAAAATATGAAGTTCTCAAATGCGAGAATTTCTTCAACCTATCCTGTTTGTTGCAGGTTAAGCGGTGAGTCTGATCACACTTAAATCCAGAGTATTGCCTACTCCTCTTACTTGAAGGAAAGAAGGACCATTCTCACTTTTTATAAGTAATAGATAGCTGTTGTGTTAATTACTATAGCCCTTGAGGTGGCTTAGAACACCTCTGCTGTTGCTAACATGGGAACAGTGTTAGTATAAAATGCCTTCACAAGTATTTATTCTTGTATTTTCACTGTTGATTTCCTTTTCTCCCTCCCTTTATTTAGAGCTGGATGTGGCTGGGTTGCTGAGTTTAATTAAGCTTGGGTTTGGATTACTTTAGGTTAACAAAGTTTGGATCCGAGTTGCTGGTTTGACAAGTTAGTGGAACGCAGAGACAGAAGTCTGGCTTACTGACAGAAGTAGAGCTATGCTTGTTAAAGACAATGACCATCATATTACTAGTCTTTTGTTTGACTGGAACAAAGCTCTTCAGTAATAGGATTCAGGAGGTCAGTGTAGTGATTCAGAAAGGAGTAACCTCCTCTAAAAGGAAGGGAGCTGCTAATCCCCATGTGACTGGAGATACACTCCTGCTTTGCCTAAAACCATTGACCTCTTACTGACATCTGCTGCCAAAAATAGCAATTCAACTTTTCTGTCTCATCAAGGCTGCTCATATGGTTAGTTTCAGTCTTAACAACAAATCATGAAGCAGCTTCTACATATATCTCCCCTTTTTCTATCTTCTTGCATGGAGAATTTTAAGATAGTCTTTCAGTTATGCAACAAGGGATGCATAATGAAGTGCTGATGCTGGGCTTCAGCAGATATAGACCAGCAAGAGTTACAGCTGCAGTGTTGAGAAAATAAGTTTTATCAGCCCATCCAGTAAATATGTATTTAAAGAATTGCCTATATCCCTGAAGTCTTCGATTAAATTGTACCATTCTGCTTGCCCTATATTTCAGTTAAAGTTGGACTTAGATTGTAGTTTGACAAAGATCTGCTTCTGTTAGAAACAAGATCTGTCAGGAATTTGGTATTCTTGGGTTAGAATCTAGTTTAGCTTTGCACTAGTTCTTGTCTCAATTATTTCTCTTCAAAGCTCAGTATTTTAAAGTTTTGAAGACTTTCCAAGTTTAGTAGAGCTGGTCAGGTGTCTCCAAGCCACAGAATTCCAATGAAGTCTAAATTTATTGTATAGGTAACATCAAGAGCTGTCTCTTTTTTTTTAGCCCCTTTCATCACATTTTCTGCTGTTGGTAGGAGACAGACAATTTTAAATAACTGACATTTAAGCAGCAGGTGTAGATAAATCTCTGTTACTGAGATGAGAAATGCTAATGTTCATGGCTTCTTTCTGATCACATCTGCTACAGTACTGTCAAAGCAAAGTAGTAATTTGCTGGGAATGTTCTTGGGGAGGGGTAAAAATCGTTACAATATAGTATGGAGGTGTTAGTCTAACACCTAGGTCTTCTGCCCTACAAAGCAGAAATGGGAATACCTTTTTGTACCCAGGCACACCTTCCTTCCCTTTTTTACCCCTGAAACAGAACAGGTAAATGGCAGTCCACTTTTTCCTTTCTTAGACACACACATGCACAAAAACTTCTGTTTAATATTGGTAAAACTTGCTTACTGCAGCTTCCGGAACTAGAATAAATTCTCTTTTTTTATTTATACAGAGATAGATCCAAGAGACAGTGTTTTTCTTGTTTACCTCTTAAATGTTGATTAGCCATGATTGGTTAGCTTCAAAGCCCTGTGGTTTGACAAGAATCAAAGCACAGTCCAGTGGGCTGGTTGTAACTGGCATTTGCAGTAGTCTTTGAAATCATGCTGTTTTCAGAATGCATCAAGGGCAGGGGCTGCTGCCCTCTGTGAGGGAAGGCAGCCAGGAGCTGACTGATAACCAGGCAGGCAGAAGGAGCCCTGCTGAGGCTTTAGAGCAGAGATGTTCTGGGGAGGCCTCCACTGAGGCCCTTTCTAGGTTGCTTCTTCACAGCAGACCTCATCAGCTAGCGCACCTTGAGCACGGGAAGCTAGCTCCTAGATGTGGGAGAGTGTGCTCTGACAGCAGTTATGGTCTGTCCTTTTGCATGTTGTACCCTTTGATATTTGCACAATTACAGCTAGCCTTAGAAGTTACTAGAAAAATGCCAGCAGTGAAGGTCCATGGAGTTGTAGGTCACTTCTGATTCTCTTCCTTTCCCCATGCTAATGAAGGGCACCATGTGCTTGTGTTTGCTTCAGAATGAAAAGCTTTGTCAGTTGATTTGATGTATGTTTGTTTTTCCTCTCCCATTTGGTTTGTGCATATTCCAGGTTGCGCATTATGCATGAAGTTGGCTTTAGAAGAAACTTTGTTAACTTGGGAAAAAGTTCACTTGGTGCTTTAATTGTAGTTGTTCCTCATGTCAGTTTAGCTTACATGTAAAAAAGTTAAGCTATGCTGATGCAGATTGGGAAACCTTAACTGATTATTTCTTCCTAATCTTTCAATAAAGGTAGATGAGACTCAAGGACCAAAGAACAGAGCTCTTGGTGGGGGGTCTTATATTTTTTCAGTTTTACGGTGATACCCTTTATCCTTGATATTTTCATATTATAAAATTAGGTTTATTATGTGACTTAGCTGAATTTCTGCAGCCATGAAATTCTCTCTGGAATGGAATAAGTTTAGATCACCTGCTGTTTTACTGTTTTACTGTCAATGATGTTGAAGTAGATTATTTACTGAGTAGGGGTACAAAGGGACATGACAGAAGGAAAATTTAGGTAATGAGTGGGATTTTGATCTGCTTTGTGGTGCACAGCATCTGTTGTTACTTTCTCATTTGAAACTTTAATCCTTTCTCTCACTGTGGACTCACAAGACCAAGATACCTATGGCAGGTATGTGCTTATGTCAATATGGTACAGAAGATTATTTTTGGATGGAAGGCAGAAAATTCTGTTGTAAAACAATGTGGTAAAAAGTGGCAAACGAGGCACTGATGTAAAATAAAATCAGATCTTTCATTTAAACATGAAAATGGTGAGCTGGTCTGATGTTAGTTTCTTGCAACTGGTAAGAGGGAGGGAGAGAGAGAACTTCAGTGATCTCTGATATATTCTGCTCTCTGTTTCCCTCAGGCATATTACCTGTCTGGGTTAACTGATATAATAACTAAATTCTGTAACAATCTAAAGCTTAAGGTGCTGCTTGTTGAGGAGAGCTGTCTTGGTATTATGACTTCCCATGGCTGTAAGTGCCTACTTGTGTTCTTCCTATCAGGAACTGTTTCTGGGTTAAGCTTATTTAGAGGGAATTACAGCTTGTACGGGGTTCGAAGTGGCAGATCGCAATAGCTGCACCCTTGTCTCCTCTGTGATGCAAGCCACAGTGCAAATGTTTCCCAACACCTAATACTGACGTTCTTGGAGACCTCTTCAGGTCAAGCACACTGGATTTCATAAGAGATCAAAGTTATAAATGGTTATCAAAGGGAAATGAGGTGACTGCTCAATTGGGGGTTGGAGAAAGTATTTCTTGGCTTATGTTATGCAAGGGACAACTTGACACTATAGACTTGGGGTAGCAATTGGAATTGGGTTTGCTTGTTGCTGTTGTATGAGCTGAAGCCTTTTAAATGGGTACAGATACAGAAACTTCATCTTAAACTACACCTTTCAAAATTGTAAAAGGCAGGGTAGAAATTACGGAGACATGAGGTTGCCTTTTGGAAAGTGAAATTTTAGAGCTGGCAGAACCTATTGAGCCATCAAATGCCTGTATCTAATAGGTTTCTTCCATCAGATGCATATTCAATTGAAAGAGAATTAGATGCGGTGTAATGAACTTCCAAGAGACAATGTTATGATTAAACTAGGCTGCTGAAGTCTTGGTGTCTTGTAGTGGGAACTTGCTAGCCTAATTTCATATTAATGTAAAACAGAAGTATGCACTTTGTATAGCTTTTACACACATACACCCTGGATAATTTTGGAGGGTTAAAACTGTCTTTGAAAAGACTTCAGAATGCTCTGGTTGTAATGAATTGAGTCATTTGTTTGCTGTTGTGCAACACTTTGACAGTGTCGCTGAGGAAGGATTACAAAGTCCATACCATAAGCCAATGAACTTATACTGAAAAGAAGGATGGTAACTGCTTGTAGCCCCTCATTTTGTTCTCAGGAAGGAAAATGTTAACTTTGTCTATAAACATTGTTCCTAATTCTCATTGCTTCCTGAAAAGCCTTTCTGTGTCTGGGGCAATTCACTACACAGGCTGTCATCTGAGAGAAGTTTGCAGGAGTGATGCTTTCCTGTGAGCGGTTTTATATAACACATAGTATGAAGTAAGATGTAGTAACTGGGAATTCCAGATTCCTTTGAAGGTAGTTCAGCAGGGTTTAGAAACCTGGAAGAAGAAAGATTTAATTTACTATTAATCTAGGATTTTTTTCACCTAATTCACAAATATCCAGTGTAAACAGGCTGTGTTAGGAGATCGTTTCTGTCTCACATTCCAGTGCTCTTGTTCCAACCCCTGTTTGCTGCCTGGGAGAGCAGTTAGAGCTGTCACAGTAGCATGCCATTGGGCAGTGCCAGCAGGGAGCCTGGAGTTTGAAAGCTGCATCTCCTGCTATCAGATTGCTGCTGCTGGTTCTGGTGCAGTGTCCTAGTACAGGAGAATGGGATGGAGGCTTTCCCTGCTGCTCCAATGTTTTCTAGTTAAATGCCCCTGGACTTATGAGCCACCTGCTTTTACAGAAGAAATTTTTCTCTAAATCTGTGCAGGGAAATGAATCACTTCAACTGCTGCTCTCTGTGAGTACTGAATAAATGGACTGTATTTTGCTTAAGATGATAGGAAGTGAATGTTGCCACATAGCTTGCTGAAGGACATCTTATGTCCCAGCTACAAGCATCATTGGGTTGAGCCTAAGTGCTCTATTAATAGCTTATTTGAAAAGGTATGCAGGAAACTTTCTTAAATATGTTCTTAATTTTTATTTCTAACTTCTTTCCCTGAAGTATAAGTTAGGCTCCTAGTTATGAAAAAAGTTGATTTCTTTTATCAGGTAAAGGTAATGTTCTAGTTCTAGCTGTGCAGACTCAAGAAAGGACTGCCCTCTGTCCCCTGGTCTGCTGGTTAAATGCCTGTATGGCCTGTCCCAAACCTGTTGTGGTCAAAAGAAGTTAACCTAGGAAAGATCTACTGTACAAACCATTTCAATCTAACTTAATTTTTGTCTGAAATGTGCTCCCAAGCAGCTCTGATAAAACTAAGTCAGAGGAAGGTATTGAACCACTGAGGATCTCACTCCTAAGGTGTAAAAGAGATGTATGCTGCCTTTACACACTAACCATTCATAACAGGACTGTGTATACATGCATTCATGTAATTACACTGTGTATTCATAGCCAGGCTGACAACTTTACATCCCTCATCTCTTTCAAGCTTCTGTAACAAAGATTAATCAAGTCCAGGTGGTTTTTAGTTGTTTTCCTCATTTCAAAAAGCAATCCCATCTTGAGCCAGAGTGCTGATGGAGCTGACTTGGATGATACATTTATATCATGCTGCCCTGTTTGCTGCCCTATTGATAATTGGCTAATGAATCAAACAATATATTTTCAAGTTGAATGTAATTTCTGTTAGAGCTTAAGTGCAACAGAAGACTTCCTTTGATCATATTTAATTTCATATTATTTAGTTACTAGCAAGATGTCAGTGGTGTTTAGTCTAACTACTATATGGTACTGTTTCATTTAAAAAGAACCTCAGTGCTGGCTGGACCTGACCTACTGCACTGACAAATGATGTGAATGTTGTGCTTTCGAATGAATGTAAAGAAGCTGGCTTTCCTATCTGCCCACATCTTTTTTTAGGTTTCAGAACTTGGATTTTCTGTCTTTTAAAAGACCCATGTATATTCTTCATGTTAACTTTCTGTGCTGATTGAAAAAGCTGTTTGTTTATAGCTATTAGTATCTTAAAATAAAGAGTGCTCCAACTCCAAAGAAAGTAAGTGCATATTGTTTGGTGTGGTGGATTATATAAATATTTCACTAATGGCCAAATAACAGCAAGATCCACCAGACTGCCCTGCACTTCAGCTTGTCTATCCATTGAGCAATTTCTATGTTGGGTGAAATAATGTAGCTGAGAAATATTGAGGTTTTTTAATTTCTTTAAATCAAAACTATGTGCAGAGTAGAATAAACAGGCAGAGTAAACAAAACAAGTCAGGTCTTAAGTACTAGACTAATACCCGAGATGCTCTATTAGTGTAACCATTGATGTATTTTCTTAGAATTTGTCAAGTTAAATAGAAGCTTTCTTTGCTGTTCAGTAAGCATTAAGACAAATATATGTATTTCTTTCATATCTTTAATATCTGGTCAATCATAGTAAATATATATGCACATGTGCATACGCATACTGCTAGTCACTTCAGGGTACATGGTTTATCTGTGTGCTGTGAATTATTTTTTGTGTGCCATCTTATTCACTAAGCTTTCCTTTTGCCCTAAGCTCATTTAATCACAGCTTTCAAAATTCTAGGCACAACTAAAAAAAGTAGGAAGAAAAGATACTATTCATGTTGAAGTATTGGATTAGTGCAGTCTTCTGAGATTAACTGTGTCTTAATCAGATAGCCATTGAATACTTGGCTGAAAATGTCCATATCACCCTGGGAAAACTTGAGCTCTGCAAGCACAGAAAACCAAATGCCTAAATAAGAAGGAAGCATAAAGCTGAGAAAATACACTGCTACAAGGGTTGTGAACTCTATTTGAACAATAAACTTTTGCAGGTGGTAACAAACTGAAGGCATCTATTGTCTTTAACAGACATTGTGCTTTTTAACATAACCTAGAGAAAGGCATATTGATGCAGGAGATATGAGAGTACCATTTGTCCAAAAGGTGGACAAGATCCCAGAAATCTGGACCCCGAAAGTGTGACTCTCCATCTGTCTCTTCCACACCCACATTCTAAGCTGTATAAACCTGCTGTGATCCTATGAAACAAATCGCTTTGTTTATGCAGAAGCTGAACCAAGTCTTCTTGCCTTACACATGCGGACTGGGAGGAGGGCAGGATAAAGAGGAAAGAAATTCTTGAACATGAGTGATACATTTCTAAACACACTTGCTAGAATCTGCCATGTTTGGCCTGCCTTAAGCATAACCTGAAGAGTCTTAACTGATTCCTTAATGCTGTGGAAGATGGCATGGCTGGTTCTTTGCTTTTCCCTGGTCTAAAGGTGGAGCTTCATAATATAATTTTCTTTCATTCTTTTTCATCCTTTAATGGGTAAAAATACTGTGGTGTGCTTGCTTGTCCCATAAGAGAGAACAAAACATAAGCTGCGGTCCTTTCATCCATCACATTGTGCAATGTCCTGACCTGCAGTGTTGAAGTTGCTGAACACTTACTGCATATCTACTTCCCACAGATGTCAGAGGTATTAGATCAAAGATGATATTGACTTGCATAGCATCTCCAAAAGCTCTTGATACCTGTTGAATGATGCAAGGTCTTCCAAAATTTTTCTCCTTGGAGCACTCACATACTTTCATCAAACCTTGAGATACTGAAATGTGTAGTAGTGTGTGTGTGCGTGGGAAGCAGCCTTACAGGGACACACAAATAAAAAAAATGACATTCGTTGAACATCTCTCAGAGCTTGCAACTCTCTTCTGATTCTGCACAGCAGCAGGATGAAACAGAGGGTAAAATATGTAGTATCAGATAGCACATTCAAATGTGAACAAATGGGCCCAAAATTCCACAGCCGCTATCCTGCTGGTCAATTAGGTGTTGCCTAAGGGAGGAAAAAAGCTGTTGTGTGCCTGAGTTGCCTTTTGAAAACCAGGGGGTGTTATGCTGCAGTCCTGCCTGCTGTATTAAGTAATACAGATAATGTATTTTCTCACAGAACTGCTGAGGCTACAGGTGTTTAATCCTTTATCAAGTAACTGTGCTCAGCTTGTGTGTCCTTTCCTAGCAAACACCCTGACATCTGTCCATCTGTGTCCCTGCTATAAAAAGTAGGCCTGTGTGTTTCCTGGCCACCTCTCACCAGTGACTCAAACACTTTCATTCTTTTCACCCGTCAAAACTCCTTTTGAAATTATAAAGTCGTGTGTTTTCTCAGTGCTACTTTTATGTTATTTCCACCATACAAATTCACAGAGCCTTAGCATAATGGCTTAACAAAAAAAAAGAGCAGGAAAGCCAGAGCTCCAAGTGAGCTGTTTGTTCATGTGGATTTGCTTGCCTTGATTTTTCAAATTGCCCTGTTAGGCATAGGATGGCTAAAGGCAAAACGTCAAGCTCTAGCCTGGATGCTTTGAACTGCAAACAGACTAGTGATTCAGAGAGACGAATGGGACAGGCATGACGAGTATTCAGGGTGGCCTTGGCTTATAAAGCCACTATTGGAGTAGCTGTAAATACCATGGGGCCTTTATAGTCCTCCTCGTTGGTGCCTGCAGTGACAGGCCTGTCTGGAACTGAGAGGCTCTGGCCTCTGAAATACTGTGAGAAATTTTGGTGTCTAAATACGCTGTTAAGAAAGCACAGCGTATCGGACAGCAGAGCTTCAAAGGATAAGCTCGATAATGCATATGGAAGAGAATTAAACTTTAAATGCAGCCAGTTAATAAATAATGCTCCCACTTGGGTGGAGGAGGAGAAATAACACTCAAAAATGTTCCGTTGTTTCTTAATCTGTGAAGTGACTCCTTTTCAGGGCAAGTAGACAGAAATACGTTTTAGGAAAGGCTAAACTTAGAATGTTGTCAGACTTCAACAGCCAGTGAAGTTATACCTGGCAATGATCGGATCTCTAAGGGGGGGTGGGATGGGGGGCAGATCAAAGCCCCAGCATTAAAATGGCTTCTAGAACATCTTTCATTGGGAAAATGGACAGGTTCTCTTACAAAGCAGCGGTGCATCCTCCTTGGAGTTTGCCTGGAAGTACTGTAAGAAAGTTGCCATTATTGGTAACTTTGTATTTTCATGCTTGGATTCTTGTGGGGTTTGAAAATGAAAAATAATTATTAGGTATAGTTAGGAAAATGTGTAGTCCAAGGCATCTTTGAGCAACTGAGCTCGTTTAAGGCTGTATACAATCTGTCTAATTGGGAAGGAAGACAGCAATACAAACTGTACTTTTTTTCATGTTGAAATTGCCAAGAAATAATTAAAAAACCCAACAATCATAGAAAGTCACCTAGAAAAAACAGGTTTGTATGTAATACAATTATAAGCTTTGTGTCTGTAAAGTTGTGACGTGGCTCTTTGCAAGGGCATGCAAATAATGAAAGGAATCCATTCCCTTCCTGTCGTTACTTTCATACTTGCCCAACTGATTTTCTGAGGGAATTGTATTTGAAATGTTTCTCTGGGCACGCACTTAAGTAACTCACTTTCTCCTTTTGCTGCTGTGTTTCCAGGATGCCAAGTGTATGACTTCGGAGATTTGGATTTCACTCAAGTTCCCAACGATGAACTGTACAACAACCTGATTTTATATCCGCGGTCAGTGGGTTTGGCCAGCCAGGTGCTGGCTGATGCTGTAAGCAGAGCAGTAGCTGCTGGACACCGCTGTGTGACTATAGGAGGTGACCACAGGTGAGCTCACCTAGAAGCGATCAGTGGTGCATGCTGCAGGTTGACACTTGGAGTATAAGAATTTAATTAAAAAATAAGGGGATGGTGGGAATGACTTGGGGTCATTTCCTGGCAATACCAGAGGATAGCAGCATTTTGATTTTATTGCTGGGGCTTTTAGGGTGGAACATAGAAGGCAGCTACAAAACTCTGACCTTCTAAGACAGTGCTTCTTAGTTCTAGACTGTTCTGTGATCTTTAGACATACAAATGTTTTCTTGTTGGGGACGTTTGTGTGATCAGGTTCCTTTAGGAACTGTTGCATTTCCTTTATTGCTGACTGTCTCTCATGTCTCTCAACTCTCAGGATGTCAGCTTGCAGGATGCGCTTGTAATGCCTGCGCACAGACCACTTTGTAATAGATCTTACAACGTGAATATCTTTCTCTTCTTTTTCACTACGCTGTGGTGTGAGAATTGGTTGAAGAAGGTAGGGCATGTAAGAATGAGTTGTGGGGGAAGGTGTCATGGCTGGGACCAAAAATGGATGAATAGCAGAACTGATGAGTGAGCGCACTAGATTTTCTGAGATCCTTTGGAGCTAGAACAGGTGGAGATTAGAGTGTGGGAAGGGTGACAGTGGGGAGAGAGCAGAGCTCCTTCTCATCTGGCAGTACTAGTGTAGTCCTGTGGTTACTTGGAGTCTCCTGGAATCACCATAGCGGCATGCTGTGCAGTCTGTACGGGATGCACCCTTTATTGTTACAGAGGTCTGTGTTGAAACATGACAGTGTTGCTGACTGAAGTTGCAGAGACTTCCTGTTGTCCTTGTAGTTGTTCTGAAGAAGAAATGGTGACTAAAGGTTTTGCTACTGTACTTCCAGCTTGGCACTTGGTTCCGTCAGTGGCCACGCACGGCAGTGCCCCCACCTTGGAGTGATCTGGGTGGATGCACATGCTGACATCAACACCCCTCTTACAACTCAGTCTGGAAACCTCCATGGACAACCTCTCTCTTTTCTCTTGAGAGAGCTCCAAGATAAAGTAAGTATCGTGCTTGTACAGTTAGCCTGCATTGAAACCCTCAGAGCAGCTCACTTTCACTGGTGTGAGGTGCATTCTTACCTGCTGCAAATGCAGACCTTTTTACCCAAGTACAAGAAAAAAATGCCTATCGTGTGTTATACATGCACACATATGTGTGCACAAATAGAAATAAATTAAGAAAAAGCTTTTCTTTGTGTTGGCACCCTCGTGGGTTGTACAGCAAGTGAGAGCTGACACAAGCTCTATGTAGCAGCTGACCACGGTGCCGTTCCCATGTAACGGGTGGAGCGGGTGCTCAGGCTGTGCAGTGGCGGCAGTGCTACCAACTGAGCAAAGGAGGGACCTCTCTCCTGCAGAGCCTGTGAGAGCGGAGCCCACCTCCAGTGTCAGCTGGGTCCTGCACGCCTTGCACGCTGCTTCTGCTTAGCTTGGCTTTCCGTGTGTTGACAGCCTTGGGGCCTGACAGGGGCTGTGTCTGCGTGATCTCTCCTAACTGGCTGCTCTGGCGTCGGCGCCACTGGCAAATATTACGAATCAGAACTGCCGTACCTGCTTACAGGGGGCTTTCACAGAGATAGTCTTTGTCTTGCAAAGTGGCCAAATCATCGAAAAGAGCTGTTTACTGGGGCACATGGGACGTGTTTTTGCTAGTGTCAGAATGCGAAGCTGTAGGTTAACCTCAGGCCTACATTTCCTTTTCGGCTTGGCTACAGACTGTACCTCCCTCTACAGGTGCCTGCAGCACCTACCAGAGCCACTCCAGTGGCAGCCTGTGCGTTGTCAGCGACCGCCTTTGCATCAGGAACTTAGATATGGCAGTCTGCTTCTGCTGAAGCTTAGGCCGGAGACCAGGAGCAGCATCAGCAACCGCGTATTGAAAACCGATGCTGTTGCTTTTACATACTTCCCGAGTCACTGTTGTACGGTCGCTACAAACATGCTAGCATTCCCAAAGCAATGCAGCATTAATGGGGCTGCTTGAAATAGCCCCAGGACAGGAGAAGGTTCATCTAAAAGGTTACTGTATTTCTAGTTTCTTGTCCATAAGTTAAAGGGGGTGGTTTTCATTTTTTGTTGAATTTGGGGGTTGGTTTTTGTTTGTTTTTTGGCAATGCACTCCCTTCTGCAGGAGATAGGAAACGAAAATTTTGTGAATTTTGGAGCTTGCCTGAGGTGAACAGTTTGTATTTGGTGAGAACAGAATGAAGCCAAGTTGATAGCTGAGGAAAGGAAGGAAAGGCTGCTTTCCTCTTCTGTTCATCAGACAAAAGTATTTAATCTCCTTCCTGTATATACATTGTTGATTTATGGTCTGCTGGGCTCCTGGTCTTGAGCAGCACAGAAAAGCAAGTTGTTTTAGTTTATTTTGTGGTGTGGTGGTGTTTTTTTTTTTTTTTTAAAGCTACTGAAAGATTACTGTGAGCTTTCTGGGATCACTGGGGGCGCAGGCCTCTTGCCAGCAGCAGTAGTGAAGAAAGAGTAAGATTAGGCTAAACATAGAGGTGAATTAGGTATGGTGCTGCTAATGAGATCTCATTACAAGCCCACCTAAATTCTAGCTGTCAGCGAGCTGATGCAGAAACATCTGACACAAGCGCCTCACCTGTATTTGCAGCTACGCAAACAGGCGTGTGCTCACTTAGGGGCTTGTCTTACCATAGTGTGCTGTTCAGAGGGAGGATAACAAACATCTGTCCTGCTGGTACAAGATGATGTCTGCAACAGTATAGATTCTTAAAAGCTGTTTACCAGTAGTGGAACATGCCTTCCACAATGCTTGTCTGCCTGCGTATCACACTCTTGATGTATGAAGAGCTGCATGGGGCTCACTCCCTTGCTTGCATCCAGTAGAGCAGTTGGGTTGATAACAGCACACACACAAAAAAAATCTACTGTCCATCTTTCCTGGCTGCGTTGCAAGCATTCTTTTTGAATCCTAAAACTGGCTGCTGCCAGCAAGAAGGCTGCTCTAGACCTACACTCTGCTAAGGATAAGTTCTTTCTCAAAGCGCTGGAAATCTAACTGGTTGCACTTGGCTTCTCAAGGAGGCTTCTACCTTGTCAAAGGGTCCGTAGCACAGCAGTGTGAGAGGACAAGAGAGATTCTGCAGTGAGCCCTGTATCCCCTCTCTTGCTATCACTCATGCTGTCAAGGGGTTTTTGAGCACACCCCACACCCCCCTGCACCATGACACATCTGTGTGTATGCTTCTCTGCGTGGACCCCAGTAATTCCACCAACCTGCCTCTCCAAGTCATGAGACTTGGTCATCAACCTAATAGTCTCAGGAAGGTGAGTTAGCTTTTGGCTCCCTGTCCAGATTGGTTTGTAGAACCACAGAGAAACAACTCCTTTGAGGATATAAAAAGAGAGCAAAATAGCCTGCATTACACTTTGTCTTCTGTTCACTGCCCATCTCTACTAACTGGTACTGCTCTTCCAACACCGCTGGGCTTCTTGCTCTTCGTTCCCAAGTGAAAGGCCATGAGACAGAGGCAGTGGTGTAATGTAAGTATCTCTCTGAGGCACAATCCAGTTACTGTTCCTGACCCTGTGCCAGGAACTCAGTTTAGCTGCTGTAACCTTCCGTGGTTACAGCATGACAAGAGGCAGGAGCATGGTCTCTTTGCTGGGTTAGTTTTTGAGATGGACCAAGTCCCAGCCCTTGCTCAGGGTATGACCCTGCAGACAGCTGTCCTGGCACAACGTAATGGGGGGGGAACTGATGTGGCAGCAACTGCTTAAATTAGCACAACTGCCAAGAACTCCCCAGGCCTGTTTCAAGTCCTGCAGTTCTCACCTGTGTTCAGAGTCCGTTATCCAGGGCTAATGAGCTTGGTCAATGCTCTGCTGAATTCAACGTCCCCATGAAGTACGAAAGTGATGCATCTGGCTATGAAATAAAATAAAGCATTTGGCCAGGTTGCTGTGGAACACCCCCTGGTGTTGCTCGCACAGTCCATTCACCGGCTTCAGCTGCTACTTGTTTGGCCAGGTAACCTCACAGGATCGGTGCCTGGTACTCCTCAAAGCAAGGTGGCACTTTAGGGTTTTTTTTTAAAAAACTTTTAAAATTATAATCCTTTGACTGGCATTCCTAACCCCCCAGCATTAGTGTCGGGGCTCCTGGAACCATTCAAACTGAACTTACCACAAAAATGCCTGCACCTTTTTTTCCGATGCCTGTTTGGCTTTACTATCAGCAACCTCTTTTCTAGTGCCACAAAGTAAAAACAGAGCCTGCCAAAGGAAGGTAAGGCATTCCATTTTCTTTATTTAAAGAGGAAAAGGTATAGTTAAAAATGGTAGTATTAAATCTACTAAATCATTGATACTAGAGAGTATCTGACAATACTATCAATATGACTAACACTCCAATTCATTTACCTCTCTTCTGAATTCATGACTGCAGAAAAGCTTCAGGTCATTGCCCCAGAGTAACAAATGCTTTTATCATATGTGCTTATTTTATCACAGTGTAATTAGCTTTTAGCTATGGCTGTGTTAGCCTTTAGAAACACATCCAAACATTGTAACTAGAATATAATTAGTAATTGAGAAGTATAAGAGGGAAACAAAGCCTTCTTGCTGCTTGACAGCTGTGTTGGCTGTAGCCATTTTCAGAGCTGGGAGAGGAAGACGAGACATTTGAGTTAATTTAAAGCACTCTTGAAATTAGTAGATAACACTAACTGAAGGGTTTTTTTATAATTGCATACCATGACTGCTTAATTCAAAGCTGGAAAATGATGAGCTGATGACCTCACTCTATTTCATTTGCTGTCCTAGAGCTGGTCTGTTCAGTTCTACATGAAAAACCAGCATGATGTAGCCCAGTGGGGAGTGGAGGCCTGACTTCTTGTTATGCCTTTTTTTTTT
>VWZZ01004983.1:0-38118 GCA_013399095.1 Psophia crepitans | reverse complement strand
CGGCGGGTCCGTGCTCAGGCGGGGTCCCGCCGGTGTTTGTAAAGCGGGGAGGGGGGCGCGGGAGGGCGAGTTCCCGGTGGCGCGGTCACGGCAGCACTGTGCTCAGCTGCTGCAGGTAACCGTGCCCGTGACTCCCCGGGGCCATGAGCCCGACCGCTGGGGCTCTGGAGGGGTGCTGCCCTCGGCCCTCACGGCCGCCGCGCTCTCTTGCAGGAGGTATGTCGCGGGAGGACGGTGTAAGTCAGCAGCGAGGCTGGAGGGGAAGGTGGTGGTCATCACAGGAGCCAACACGGGCATCGGGAAGGAGACCGCCAGAGACCTGGCGCGGAGAGGCAAGTCCGTCCCTGCGCGGCTGCCTGGGTGCCTGTGCCAGCGGCCCTGTGCCGCGTCCCGGGCTCCCGGAGGGAGCGTTTTGTGCTTACGTTTAAGTGGGCTGGATTCCCCGAGGTGCATGTCCCCGGCCCCTCAGCTGGTGCCATTGCTGAGCTCCAGAAGCGTGCTTGGGGCCCGAACATGCTCTGCGCAGCATGTGCTTTGAGAGCACTGGGGAAGCTTCAGCTATCCCTGGGTTCTGCTTCCATGAAACTGGGAACTGCCTAGGTCTGCTGCTGTGTGCTTTAGTCAGTCATGTTTCAAGCTCATTTGGTTTAAACGCTTTTTGGGTAACTGGTAAGCAGATTACGCTACCTGTTCACAATCCATTTAGAAATTACTGGCTGGAATCCCAGTACCTTCATGTGCTCCTGGCTTGACACTCTCGTTGTAGGGGCAGATACAACCCTATCATACCAGTGTTGTGGTACGCGCTCCTGACCTGGGAGAACCTCGGCAGGGGCACTTGAGATACGCATTTTCCTGGTCTGAAAACAGCTTTGAGCTGGATCAGAGCTAACAATAGTAGGAAAGGCTTTATCTCTCTCAACTGCCCCCTTGACTTGAAGCCAATTCCCTAAAGAAACAGTATGTGTTTTGTAAGCACGGTGTGTAGTCAGCCTGCTTGTCATAGCTCTGATCATCCAGTGTGCTCCCAGTGATCTCAGCTTCTGTTCCCGCTGGCAGGTGCGAGGGTGATTGTCGCTTGCAGAGACATAGCGAAGGCAGAGGCTGCAGCCAGTGAAATCCGAGCTGAGACAGGGAACCAGCAAGTCATCGTGAAAAAACTGGACTTGGCTGATACGAAGTCTATCCGGGAGTTTGCTGAGAAATTTCTAGCAGGTACAGTCTCTAGATCCTTCTTTTCAGTGGTAATATTTTATCAAGGACTGCTGTCTGCTCTTCTAGCAAATGCCAAATCCCTGGCCGGCATATCTCTGTACCACGCTGGGTACTCTGGTTCAAAGCAGGGGCTTGTCAGAGGCCAGGAGCTAGTTTGTGGTAGGAGACTTACCCTTATTTTATTGAGGCAATGTGACTGCAACTCAGACAGGTGTGGAGTTTTTTTTGTTTTTTTTGGTTTGATTTGTGCCACCTTCTTGTCTGTCTTCGCTCTCCATTTCCCTGTTTAAGGATGTCTGTTGTTTGTTGCAGAGGAGAAGGAACTCCATGTTCTCATTAATAACGCTGGGGTAATGTTATGCCCTTACTCCAAGACTGCTGATGGCTTTGAGATGCACCTGGGAGTCAATCATCTCGGTAAGGCCAGCGGAGTCATGTTTGCATTCAATATCTGCAGCGAAATGCCAGAGGAAAATCCTGCTTTCAGATTTTCTCTTCCTCATCCTTTCTTCTTGAGGAAGGATGGAAGACCAGGGTTAGAGTTCTGGAGATGCAGTGCAATGTGTTTGCTTATCATGGACCCTGTTTAAGTATCTGTACGTGTTACCTGGGACATTGGAAATGTATGACAGCTCCAGCTTTTTGAGGCTGAGGAGCAGAACTTAATGGCCCTCAAAAAGTTTAGCTGTTGATTCAGGGTTGGGTTGTCTTTTCCCTGGACCTGAAACGCGGGCAGCAGTAAGTAACATGTTGAGAGTACTTTAAAATTCCAGCAGAGGAGCCCTTCAGAGAAGGCTGACCTTTCCTCTCATCTCTAGGTCATTTTCTGTTGACCTTCCTGTTGCTGGAGTGTCTGAAGCAGTCTGCCCCGGCCCGCATAGTGAACGTGTCCTCACTGGCTCATCACGGAGGCCGAATCCGCTTCCATGATCTCCATGGTGAGAAGAGCTACAATCGTGGCCTCGCCTACTGCCACAGCAAACTGGCTAACGTGCTCTTCACCCGGGAGCTGGCGAGGCGGCTGCAAGGCAAGTCCCAGAGGAGAGTGGAGTGTTTTTCCGCTTGGTTTTTGAGCACCATGGATGAGGAGGGTGGACTGAAGAAAAGTCTAGAAATTTGCTACATAGAAATGAAATAGTTAGAAGCAAGGGCCACTGACAACTCTTTGATGCAGGAAGAAAATACTTCCTGTCTGGGGAACCAGGAGACTTAAAGCACCAATTGTCTTTACATCAGCCGGGCAGAGGAGTTTAGCAGCCTGGCACAGTTGAATGGATTTCTTTTTTCTTTGGTGCTTGTAAAAAAAAAAAAAAAAACCCTAGCTGCATCCACACAGACAATTGTGGTATGTGGCTGGAAGCTGAAAAAAACAGAAGGAGCTGGACTACAACTGCAGTCTGCAATGAAGAAGTGGAGGGATACTCAGCTGCCTTAAGTGTCAATCGCCTGTAAAATAAAAGCATAGGACTAGGCAGTACTTCTTATGTCATAGAATCTGTTGCAGTTGTGTCATTCAGTCCTTTTCATAAACGTAAGTAGTAGTTGTCTTCTCTTGGAAATTAGTATTACAGTTAGTCAAAAGAAGCTGGTGTTCTCAAAAGCCTGATGGAATGCTGCTGTTTAGCATCCAGGCCCATTAGCACCTTGTTTTGCAGAAGGCAGGCAGTGACTGCAGTGTTTGGAAGGGAGTGGGGGATGCTCCAGCAAGCAGTAACTCCTGAGAATTTCACTTCCTCTCCCTATATCCATGCCTGGACTCCTCCTTTAAGTTGTGGAATAACTGTAGGTAGAATAGAGGTGTATATTACCTTTTTTTTTTTCAAATGCTGTTTCATGCTTCCTAATTTGTCCTGGACTACTCTCTTTTTCATAGGCACTAAAGTCACAGCAAACGTTCTCCATCCTGGTTCTGTCCATTCTGAGCTGGTCCGGCACTCATTTGTAATGACGTGGCTGTGGAAGATATTCTCATTCTTCTTGAAGACACCTCAGGAAGGAGCTCAGACCAGCATCTACTGTGCAGTAGCAGAAGAGCTAGACTCTGTGACAGGACAGTATTTCAGGTAGGTGCAAGCTGATGGAGTGATCTGTTGGGGAAAATGAGACTTGCTGTCATTGTTCATTAAGAAGGGACTGGGTAAGAGGCTGGCTGATAAGACTGAGGGTGACAAACACTAGAGCATGACCCCTTCCAGGTCTGTTGCAGGGGATATGGTGTTAGAAGAAATCTCTGACCTGTGCAATGCTTCACACAATAGCAGGTCCTTAATTGCTAGGAATATCACTGTACTCAAAGCGCAGGGGTGGCTGTCACATGCTCAGAGCTCTAATCCTCATCCGCCCGAGATGGGCAAATCACTCTGTTCAGTTAATGAGGTCACTTGAGCCAGTCCTGGGAAGACCACTCTGGTTCTCTTTGTAGTTTTACCCCACTGGTGCAGAAGGGGCCTGTGTTCCCAGGGAGCTGGGAGGGCTGATGGTGCTGCAGAGCACAGAGGTGAGATTTTCAGGACTGGCATGAGACAAGATGACTTGATTCTCCAGTGTGACAGACCCACCAGCTGGGATGGGCTCCTGCTGGGGTGCTTATCGTTCTGTCCTGCCAACTGTCTTTTGTAGCTCCCGCTACAAGATCTGTTGTTTCTTGACGACTTTGACTTACTCCAGCACCCTGCATAGTCATACCTTTTCCTCTCACCAAACTATGGCCCAGAACAGTTTCAAGTCATTGTGATCCCAGATTTGAAGCCTGCCCTTTGAACAGCTTTGTTCAGATGCATTTGTTGGCTTGCTGCCAGGTGTAGAGCAGTGTAACAATACTGGTTTTGGGAAATGAACATGAAAAGGTGTCTTTTTTTTTTAATTTACTTGGGTACTGCTTCTTTGCGAAGCTTTCCTTTTGTGATATGTGACTGGATTAGTCTCTGTAATGACTTTGCTCTTCACTTGGGAGTTTGTACCATCTTAATCAGACTTGGGTGTATAAATAGATGTCTTAATCTTCCTTGGATGATTGTCTGTCCCAGGATATAAATGGAGAATGTATGTGCTGGAGTACAGAAAAATTTGGTGGATTTTAAATTCATAAAAGAAAGGAGTTTTGGACTTGGTGGGAAATGAATAGCTTAAACAGTAATTCACAATTTACATTGAACTATAATAAAATCCTTTTCACTTTCCAGGCAATAGAATATAAAACACAGTATAGACATCAAGAAAAGAATTTTCATGCTACAGCAAGACAGGTGCTGTCCACCAGACTCATTTCAGGAACATGAGAGACTGTGCATTCACAGTTCTAAAAATACTAGGCTGGACAGAAATCTTACAAGATACAATTTCCTCTGTTCTCTTGAACTCCCATGTTATTGAGCATCTAGCATTACAGATGAGCACACACGATCTGTTGCAGACAGATCTGTTGCAGGAGCCAAGAAGAAAGGAGCCACCGTCCCGAGGATAATGGAAAAGGGGATAACCATACACAGTTATTACAGTGGTGATGTTATTCTGGGGCAGCTTTGCCTGTCATGCAGTGGCAATATAGTGGGATGAACAGTTTAGAATGAAGGGCCTCTCACGCAGCTTTTTTGTAGCGTTGGTTAGCTTGGTTAGCATTTATAGCTCTCTTTAGTGGTATTAATGAGCATGAACGCTGAAGAGTAAGTACAGCATATATAGGTTTGTTTAGCTCTGCCTGTTGTCTCAACTCTTAGACTTGCTTGTCAGTTCTTGGTGCTGTGGGGGAAGACTCTTCTCTAGCCAGTTGGAAAGAAAGCTTCCTCACGGTGGCTTAGCACCACCCCTTGCTCATTTGCTGCGTAGCCTCCCACCCTTCTTCAATCGGTCTTGAAGTTAAGCTGATAGAATGCAGCTCCCTTATCTTGCCACAGACATTGCAGTGTGCTAATGCAGATGGAGATCTTTGACTGAAAAAGTAAAAAACCCATTCCTCTTACAGTGATTGCCAGCCAGCATATGTATCTCCACGGGGTCGGGATGATGAGACGGCAAAGAAGCTCTGGAGCGTAAGCTGCGAGCTCCTTGGCATCCAGTGGGACTGAGCAGTGTGGACCTCAACTGTGTATCTGACCAAGCCCAGCGCTGCTTCTTGTGGGAAGAGCACTGCTAAGAGACCTCATGTTGGCTCTATGAACATAATCTAATGTGAATTTCTGGAACGCTACACGTAAGGATGGAGATTAGTAAGCAACCAGGCCTCCCTCCTAGCTGAAGAATTAGAGTATGATGCAGGGAGCAACCTTTGCTTAGTATCTCATACAACAGTCAGAGGCTGCTGCTGTTCTCTGGCTTTAGAATAGTAACAGAGATTGCAGTCTTAGGTTTAGATTATGAAGTAACAAAGAATTACCTTTTTTTTTTCCTCCCCTTAATAGTATTAGTAAAAAGGTAGTACTTTTTACTTACATCTATGAACTTACAGTCTATGAAGTTACTTTCAGTTCCTACTATTTGACCTGGCAGAGTGAAAGTACTTTCGGATACTAGATTTTTCTGGCAGTTACATGCAATACAGTTGCTCTCAAGCACACAGAAACAGGTGCTGGCCTTTTTGTGCCAAGCATTAGGTAACATTTTTAAGTGGAATCAGTTTTTTTCCCCCTCTATTCTCTGCAAGAAGCTGGGCCCTAGTCCCCGAAGCACCTTGGCCCCAAATGCCCATTGATTGCATTAAGTTAACCGAGGGTTGGCATATCTTTTGAGAACCCAGGTCTCAGTGCAGGTGAGTGGGAGGTTGAAGGCTACACGAGTGCTGCAATCTTATTAATAATAAAAAAAACCACAACAAACTTCTCCTGGGAAGCACTGAGCAAAGATGGTGTAAAAGTTGTCACAATAAACCCCCAGCTGCACTTTAAATGACTGACTTTAGAACCTAGAAAAGAGAGCAGAATGAGTAAAGAACATCTCAACTATGGTATAAAACACTGAACAACTGAGACTTTAGCTTTAAGTGACAAACTACTTAGAGCCAAACAGCTGAAGCAGAGGTCGGGACTATCTTGATATCATGGTCAAGTTAGCTACAGGACAGGAAAGACAGACTGGCACAGAAATCCTTACATTTGTCTGCCCGGTGGTTACTGGCCTTGGCTGCCAGCCCAACCTTGCTGTACCATACCGCTTGCACTTCCAAAAGGCAGCTGGGTGACTCCACGTAGTAAGGGCACTACTCCCTGGGAACTCTCATGCTACTTTGGTGCAAACTGCTGGAGTATAATCCATAAACAGATTATTTCTGAAAGAGTTAAGCAGTTAGAAGACAAGTGCTACAACTCGTAGGATTATCTTCTGCAGGTCCAGAAGCATTTGGACCTGCATATGAGCATGCCACTGTGACCAACTGCCAGTTGGGGGAAACAAATAAAATTTACAATTAATTCTTTCTGTCTTGATGCTGTCTATGCAGATCAGTCCTGTGCTACCTCTGAGCAATACTAAACTAAATAAAGCCATTTTCTTTTTACAACAGGATACTGTACCTTCCTTCAGAAATGCTGAATCAAATAAACTACTTGGTATTGCTGTTCTCTGCACCTGCCTTACTAATGGTAACTAATGGAGAACTCAGTTTGGGTTACAGTTTAAAGTCCCTTTTGTTTTTTCCCTGTCACTCTACCTTTTTTCCTCCCTCTTTACACTTCATCTTGAGTATGAAGCTAAATCCACAGCTACAATGTAGTGGTAGAATGCTGCCTGGCATTGCAGGCTTTCTCTGAGAGTGATCCTCTGATCTTGAAAGTGGCTTTCCAGGAGCAATAGAAATAGTTTTTAAAAGAAAAAGCAGAAAGTGTCTCCAGGTTGAAATATTTTTCCCATGCAGGTCAGTACTCTTCTCAAAGAAGTCTGATTGTAGATTTAACATAAAACACAGAACTACACATTTCCAGACACCCCCCCACTCTTTTTGACCTTGGGCAAGTCATCTGTACCTTCTAGGTTGATCTGTAAAATGAGGGAACTAAAGCTCATTTAGCTATCTCAAAGGGAGGCTTGTAAGGGAGAGTTAGATTAACTTGCAAAGCTCTCTAAAGAGGATTACTGGTCTGTAAGAGTACATGCATGAGGCTGAGCGAGCTACCTAGCTACTGGGAGGACTTGTAAAGATGCGATATTCCAGTTGATCTAAATGTTGATGACACCGTAGCAGAGAGAGATTTTGTATGACAGAACAATTTTCTACCCTCTAATTACTCTGCTAAGCACAGCCAAAACCAAAATACAGATCTAGAGAGATTCCCAGCTATACTGAGATTAAAAAGCAAACAGAAGATATGTTAACAGTCATAATACTTTATTCTCTTTTTTCATTGTAAACAAACCTTGGTCATTAATAGATAAGTTATTTTTAATTGGCAGTACTTAATCCCTTTTTGATGCTCAGAAATTCAAAGCCCCTTGATAATTGCACTATTCGTGACACAAGGCAGTTAGTCAGGATCAGAATTCCAGTTCTGCTGGTAAGAGAAAGATCCCTACGATTCCAGGTTAAGAACATCAAATGACAACAAACACTATATAAAGTGCATCAGGTACAGTGCAAAGAGGTCAGGAAGAAAGGCATGTACAGAACCGACTGGTCTGCATGGCAAGCTCCACCCTCTGTCCTCTATACAGCTAAAGGAACTCGAGCAGAAAAGTAGATATTGCAGCAATGCATAAACCCACAAACAGTAAAACCTCCTCCCCATAGTTAGAGATTTGAAAATTATCGAAGGCATGTATAGTGTCACATTTTAGGATTAGCCTAGCAGCTGTACTCTGATGGAAAGCTAGGTCAGTCTGGCCAGGAAAACAAAAGCAGCTTTCATTAGTACTGCTCACTAACGAGATAATGCAAATCTGTGGTCAGGAGATTCTGAAAGCTAAACGTGGTCATTTCTGACCACTTTGCTCCGAGACATTTCTAGCCCTGCTCTAGTGAGCGCTGCACCACCAAGAGAGGTGTTTGTGTCAGTGGGGCACTGCTCATGAAACACTAATGGAGATGGACCAAGTCCTTTCCAAGACCATGGAAGTCTGCTCTGTCACTACAGTGAGCTTGGGAATAGTGCAACACTCTTATTTGACAGTCTCAATTATTTTATGTACTAAAACTATTTACGGTTTTATTACACTTCAGAAAACCTGTTGTTTCTTTTGAACAACTAAACTTTTTAACAAAAAAGTGAGCTAGTTTTCCTACCTCTTGTGCTGAAATACACGTAAACGGCAAATGCACACTCTTGTGGAATGCCACGTTTTCTTCTGTTTCTTTTTGAAGGTCCTACTACTGTCTACCTTTCTTCTGTCCGTTTCTCACATGCCAGTCATGGTTGCAGAGAAGCAGCTGCTTTTTTCATCCCTGAACACAGCTATTACACAAAGATTCCTGCTTTTTCACAAAAACCTAACGCTTCTGGAGCAAAGCCTGTCAATAGAGTCTATACAGTATGTCCAGTTAATAAAAATTTAGTCTGGAGTTCTATTGTACTTGACAGGGGCAGATTATTCTGGTAAGAGACAAACCCCTGTGTGACCGGGATACAGACCGCCTGTTGAATTTTACCACAGCTTGCTTCAACTGTATTTTCTGCTATACCTGATGAAAGACTCTGGAAGTTTACTGGCAACTGTTCAGTGATAAAGCTGCATTGCAACAACTTATTGGATATTACCATTGCAAAGAAAGAGCTATGTGATTTTTGAACTATTTTAAAGGATTACTTTCCCTTTGTACTCCCCTTGTAGGATATGCCCTTTGCAACTTCATCCAGCTAGTAACGGCTTGAGTGCCGTACGTATGGCACCCATCAGACAGTGTGACTGCTAAGTAGAAACCTGTCATGAAGAATCAGTTCCTACCTTTTCAAACAAACTAAAGAAACTGCGCACACTGTACTAGTGGGGAAAAAAAAAAAAGAGACTAGCAATGGTTTGTGTAGAGGCTTAAAAAAAAAATCTCTGAATTTCAGTCTTTGTAAAAGATCTTTCCAATCTTCAAAAAGTTTACAGGAAACCCATAATTACAAAAAGTTTTATACTCTAGGCTACATTGAGTTGATGAGATTTCTCCATCCTCTCTATATAGTTTTTCTGGATTAAAAATAAAAAACATCCAATGAAGTTCAGTGCCTTTCAAAAAAATCGACCAAAAAACCCAACCCACCCCAACAAAAAAACCCAAACTAGAAATAGAAGTGCTCTCTTCCACACACCTAAATTCCTGCTTGTTCAGTTTGAAACTAGCCCCGCCCCCCCCATCAAAAAAATAGCCAAAAAACACCCTGAGGTAGTGACTGTTTGTCAAAATACAGGTCTGGCACTTGTTATTTAGTTCCCTTCCTTTCACCAGAGGCACATTAGCAGCATCCATTTGCCACCATCAGTCAAGAGACATCCACTTTACCGAGAGGTTGCTGAAGCACACGCCCTTAAGCTGTCTGGAAGACTTCCCCTTCCATATGATGATGAACGTCAATTAGTTATTACTTCCTAGTGCCCTGGGGAAGCCGATTTCTCATTTTGGGCTGGTGTACCGAGAGCCATTGGGTGCAAATGGCCTTCACAACGTCATCGCCGCTGTTCTCGGCCAGCTGTCGCACATGCTGAACTAGCTGCACTGCTCTGGTCTTCTCCTGTCTCACCGAGACCAGATAGGCAGAACGCAACTTGTTGCACATCACGTAGGCCTGGATCTGAAGCAGAAGAGGCAGTCAGAACTTGGTTAGAAAGCTGTAGTAAACCAACAGGACAAGCTTAAGCCAGGATTCGCTGGAAATACCTAGTTCAGAAGCCTGGTGTACAAGGTGGTAGCAGCATATTACGAAGCCGAGTATGGCATGGAGCAGGCCCCAATGTAAAAGGCGGAGAGACAGCTTTATTTTATTGTCTCTTGTGTAAACTACTTTACCATGTCATCATCAAATTAGCATCAGGAATCCTATCTTGTGCATTAATTTACCATGTCCTCAGAGCAAAGAGTCTAAACCAGTTGTTTTCTTCTCTTGCTGCTTCTAGAACAGCTCACCTCTCTCAGTGATAGATCTTATACAAAGGCAGCATGAAAAGCCCATTTTTCAATCTACATCCAACACAAGAGTTTGTCAGTTGGAGCAGGACAGGGGACAGTAACAAATCTTAAGATTTTATTCCCAGCTATGCCACTCAGGATCTACGCCAATCCACAAACACTGAGCCACAGCTTCATCTATAAACATGCATCTACAGTTCACAGCTGCATCAGAAATAGTATGGCCAGCAGAGGTGATTCTCCCCCTCTACTCTATTCTTGTGAGACCCCACCTGGAGTACTGCAGCCAGCTCTGGAATCCTCAGTACAGGAAAGACATGGAGCTGCTGGAACGAGTCCAGAGGAGGGCCACAAAGCTGATCAGAGGGCTGGAGTACCTCTCCTATGAGGACAGGCTCAGGGAGTTGGGGTTGTTCAGCCTAGAGAAGAGAAGACTCCCGGGAGACCTAACCACAGCCTTCCAATACCTAAAGGGGACCTACAGGAAAGCTGGCAAGGGGCTGTTTCTTAGGGAGTGCAGTGACAGGACAAGGGGGAATGGGTTTAAACTAAAAGAGGGGGAATTTAGATTAGATATTAGGAAGAAATTCTTCCCTGTGAGGGTGGTGAGGCACTGGAACAGGTTGCCCAGAGAAGCTGTGGAGGCCCCATCCCTGGCAGTGTTCAAGGCCAGGTTGGATGAGGCTTTGGGCAACCTGGTCTAGTGTAGGGTGTCCCTGCCCATGGCAGGGGGGTTGGAACTAGATGATCCTTGTGGTCGCTTCCAACCCAAACCATTCTGTGATTCTATGATCTGTGATTCTCCAGTGGCTTGGCCATCTGGTACGAAAGCTAACAAACCAGGTAGTTTTGGCCTCACTTCCTTTAAGAAAAAAATGTATAACAGAATTGGAGAAGTTTTATCATTTAACTCTCAATCACAATGGTAGTAGTATAATCCTGAAACAATAAGCTGAAATGGTCATCTTGGAGGTATGTTGATCCTCATTAACTGTCTGCCATTACTAGAAACTTACATGCACCTATGTGAAAAGCTGGATAACAAAGCCAACCAGCCCACCAACGAGCCTCTCAAATACTTTTCCTCCCACTATAACAAATGCCCAGCCCCCACTCTGAGGGCTGTCAAGGAACTAATAGGGATAACATCAATCAGTACCTTCACTTCACAGCTCTACAGTCACAAACACCACAGCCTTGAGGAATTCGCTGTGGTTTCTACAATCTAGGAAGTGGCCTTCAAAACTCTGGCTCGAGTGAGGATGAGAGAGAAGATGGTGAAAGAGAGCACGTAGCCTGTATATCAACACTGTTTAACTCCTGCTAAAGCAGTTCCTCTACTGCACCCGTACTTACCTTGTTTTCATCACTGTCCATATCCTGAATCAGGTTATCAAGATCCTGTATGCAAAGAAGGGAAAAGGTGTTCACATTTAGAGTGACTGTAGTTTGCAAACCTTTACCCCAACAGGGACCCAACCCCTGACAGGGGGGGGGCTGCCAAGATCACAGCTAGATGATTACATTGGTCCAACTGCAAGTGCTCAGGTACAAAAAAAGTCCAGTTCTCCCCTTTAGCACAGCGTCTCCTGCATGCCACCTCTGTGAGGTATCCCCAGAGAATGCTACGAGCCCAGGAGTCCCCCATGGACATGGCTCACACTGCATGAAGTGAATTTGCAGATTCTCTGCACCCCAGCAGGAGTTGGCTTCCATAGCCCATCCTGACCCAAGGGGCAGACTCTGTGCTCTAGCCTGATAAGCTGAACTTCACAGAGGACATCTCCTTCTCTCCTTCCTTCACTGGGATGGGAAACACTGGTAGACAAAGGGAGTCTTAAAATTGTTTCCTATGGAGGCAGGAGGTTTCTGCCTCCACACATCCTTTGTGTTAGCCAGGGAAGTCTCACTGGAGGGAACACCTCCCACCCCACTCAGGAGCATTTGTCAGGATCCTGTGAAGCAAAGGTTCTCTCCCCATCCCGGGGACTCATTTGGGAAGTGCAGGGTAGGAGCATGCTACAGCTCCCTATTGTTTCCTCTCAGAATAACTTGCACAAGGGAAATCACACACTCCCACCTTTCAACAATGCACGTCGTACAGGGCCAGAAGATACAAAGGACTCACTGAAAGCAGCACAGGCACCACAGGACAGTTTCCCTGTAGCCTGTATTGTGTATACCCATTTTACTTCAAAAGAGTCACAACGCGGGACAGAATTACCTCAGCAGGAATGTTCTTGAACTCATTTAGACAGTTTAGGATAATGTTATCCCCATCATTTTTTGCTGCAACTCCAGACTCACTGACACACTTGAGGAGCTGCCGGATCTCACTGTACTTCTGCTGCTTCACCAGCTGCTTGGCTACTTTGCTGTACACTTCTGTAGCCTCCAGCTGGAAGTCCTAGAGGTAGTTGGAACATCAGAGCAACATGTTAAATGTTCTCAGCAAGTTTTCTCACAGGGAGGTTATACAACTGAGACAATCTCTCGTAAGGACAAAATACCACACCATGCTCCAAAATCTCAAAGCTGTTTTGGGGGCCTCTGATTTTCTGGTTACCATTGCTCAGGGCCAGCATAAAGGTTTTCTATCAGACTGGTAAAACTCAAGTTTGCTCAAGAACAAGAGCACTGTTACTGCCTCCTCTTCAGGGGTGCAAAAAATCAGTTTTATTTTTTTCTGGCAAAAGACCTGTCCTAGGTCCCTACCCACCCCTTCCTCACTTAGCAAGCTCCTGCTATATTCCTCCAGGCACCCCACGAGCAGCCACCCTTTGTGTACCCTGAGAAACAGGAGGCAACTGACCATCTAGCAACAGAACAAGGGGGAACGGCTGCAAATTGTGCCAGGGGAGGTTTAGGTTGGAGATGAGGAGAAATTTCTTCTCAGAAAGGGTGGTCGGACATTGGAACAGGTTGCCCAGGGAGGTGGTGGAGTCACTGTCCCTGCGGGTGTTTAAGGAAAGGTTAGACGCGGTACTGAAGGACATGGTTTAGTGGGTAATAGGTGGTGGGGGGATGGTTGGACTGGATGATCCTTGAGGTCTCTTCCAACCTTAGTGATTCTATGATTCTATTCTATGATCGTACACCTCCCATATAAAGGAAGAGATGACAAAAGCTGCAGACTGATCTTGCCATGAACGAGGAAAGAAAGAAAAAAAAAAAAGGAAACAGAAGTGATCCCAGGCAGCTGGACTCACTGCTCCATTTTGACTGGGGGGTAGCGACTGCTGTTACCACTAAGAAGCGCTATTTTTTCTAAGGTTCTCCATCTCTTTACCAATAGGTGTTCTGCCTTGTACATCCTGGCCTGAAAGAAGGAGCAGGCCCTGCCATATGCACAAATACTCTGTCAGTGTGCCACCTCTGTCCAGAAGTGGCCCTGTGATATCCTCTGTCCCTGACAGGAGGCAACTGCATACCGCACTGCTTGAAGCAGTATCTTTTAGCAGCTTGTACTGGGTTTGCGCAGCAAGGTTTTGGTAGCAGGGGGGCCACAGGGGTGGCTTCAGCGAGAGGCAGCTAGATGCTTCTCCTGTATCCGATAAAGCCAATGCCAGAGGGCTCCAAGACGAACCCGCTTCTGGCCAAGGCCAAGCCCATCAGCAACGGCTGTACTGCCTCTGGGATAACATAGTTAAGAAAGAGGAAAAAAAAAAAATCAAACACCCCAAACCCAGCAGCATTTGCAGCCAGCGAGAGAAGTGCAAATACAAGAGAGGAACAACTCTGCGGACAGCAAGGTCAGTGCAGAAGGAGGGGGAGGAGGTGCTTCAGGCACCAGAGCAGAGATTCCCTTGCAGCCCATGGTGAAGACCATGGTGAGGCAGGGTGTCCCCCTGCAGCCCATGGAGGATGATGGTGGAGCAGAGATTCCACCTGCAGCCTGTGGAGGACCCCATGCCAGAGCAGGTGGATGCACCCGAAGGATTGCCCTTATCTTGACCCACGAGCCTCTCATTATACTTTCTCTCCCTTGTCCTGCTGAGGAGAGGAGTGACAGAATGGCTTTCGTGGGCACCTGGCCTCCAGCCAGTGCCAACCGACCACACAGCTCCTAGTATATGGATGAGGAACACACAGAAAGCTTGGAGGCTCATCAGCTATGCTGACTGATAAGCACTGCAACTTCTACCCAGTCATAAGGAAGTCCCCATAGAGAGTGTCCAGTTAATAAGCTTTACTCTTTCATCCAGAAGAACAGTACAGAGATAGCCCTGGCCTTATTTATTCACTGTGTCTTTGCATGGCTGTCATGAACTGCAGAGATCTACCAAGTCAGAGCTTTCTACTCACATCTGTGATTGTGGTTTGCCAGAGTTAAGTCACTGAACAAGAGCACAACAAAGGAAAAGTTGTACTTAGTTCCTTTGTAGGACCCAATTAGTTTGGAAGTGTCCTACTGAAGCAGAATCTTAATTTCCTTACCAATCTTCCTCCAAATACATGGACATTTAAGACTTGAACTAGTACCTTTTCTCACAGGAGGTTCTTATTTCGATGACATTTTGCACAAAAAGTCTTTTGCTTAAACAATTGCTGCTTGCAGCAATTACTTTTGTAATAATAGTGCTTGTTATATCAATTTTTTCCATACCTGAAGGACTCTAAATGCAATCCCAAATCCTTCCTCAATGTTTTTGCCTTCCAACATGACCTGAAAAGAGAAGCATAGATAAGTTTGGGGATGCACATTCCTTTCTCATTGCATACAGTTAAATAATAATGCTTTTCCAGATTTTGCCCAGACACCAAAAGAAAATGCATTGCTTCAACAGAAAACAGTACCACCCCAACAAGAGGAGCAAGTATCGGGTCTATTGTCACACACTGATTCCCTGTGGGGCATTGGGCAAGTTACAGATGAAGCTGAGCTGAAGTTAATAAGGGATAGAATAATAGCAGTATTTGCCTTGCTTCAAAACACAATAAGATGTATAGCCAAAAGGCCTGTTACTATTTGTGTTTAGGATCCTCTGCCTCTGAAAGCTTGAACTTTGAGGAGACAAGCTCTGAGTTCTCACGTGTGCTCTGCTGCTTTGAAGAAAACCATGACTTTTTCATGTAGGTTTTTCAACAGTAGGTTGCATACATGCACAAGTAACCTGCCCACAAAAAATACAAGAGGCTGCTCCAACCATCAAGTGTTTCAACCTGTATATCAAGTTAGTATTGTTGTCAAAAAATACAGCTGTGTTTGAATTAGCACTAAGTACCTTGCAAGCAACATCCATTTTCATGTTATTGTTTCCAAAGAGCGTGGGCAAAGAGGAACCTGTCATTTGAGATGTTCCTGAGCTCTCACACTGATGCAGGAACTTTGTTACTTCCATTTGCAGATCAACTGTATTGATGTGCCTAGATAGAGGAAAAAATGTGACTTTATTTTGAAATAAAGAAAGTGTCAGTTATTATTTGTGTGAACTAATTTCTCGAACATATTTCAAAATAAGACGTATTTTCAAACAATAATTATTTTGGTTACTTTTTGAGTTTATCTTCCACGTAGCCAAGTCTGCAGCGATGAGATACTTTTCAGATCTGTGCACTTAACATGCATCACAAACTGAACATGAGCACTTGCTCACATTATTTCAAAGGAGTAAGCCAGAGAATCTGGGTGCCAAATATCTGTTCCCTCTTTTCCACCACATCACACACACGCACCCCTCACCTTTAAGTTAGAGTCTAGCCTAAAAACAAGAAAGAAAAAAGTCCCTAAGAAAACCAAGATATAAAAGCCCAAGTACAAGAGAGATCTGGCTAAATTTATACTTCAGCTTTTGAATACAAGGACTCAGTTATGTCTGGCACCTATAACTTGTACATAGTTGAATGTTTTGAGTTAACCCCAGTAGACAGCTAAGCACCACAGAGCTACTTGCTTTGTGGAAAGGAAGAACAAAAGCAAGAAAATTTGTGGATCAATATATAGCTGTCTATGCAGTGTACGGTTTTTGTTTGGTTTGGGTTTTGTTTTTTTGAAGTTAAAGGAAGGTAGATAATACATGGACTTATATTTTTAGTAGAAACAATTGCTCATCTCTTCTGCGTTGGACTTTTGGGGGAGAAGGTAATAGGAATCCCATACTTGAAACTACATAAAAGTCAGATCTGGGTCAGGCACAGCTAGCCTGTGTTAGCTAAAGCCAACTTAAAACACAACCACTAAAACAAAAAGCAAAAACCAAAACAAAGCCAAAAGGCCAAAAAGACAAAAGCCTGGATTGCCCCTTTCCTACAACATGGCTTCTTGTTTACAGATACCTTGACACATCTGTAGCAGACATTTTCTTCCGAAACGTGAATGCCATTTTTTTCCTTCCTGCACTTCTTGAGACCTCCTGCAGATAGACTTTGAGATGATCTTTGATCTTTAGAAGCCACGTCTGTTTGCCTCCCAGTTCAGTGTAAGACTTTGCTCCATGAGTGAAAAACCTAATGCAGGTCATGGCAGCACGAACGTGGTCCTAGAAGAAATATACCGAACACTAAGATGGTTCAAAGTGCACCACCTTCACTAATTGTACTAAAATGCTCACACAAGCAGGCAATGCTCTCTCTTCTTTAAGACAGTAGTTAAGCTACTGCAGTACACTAGATCCATGACAAACACATAGCAGGTCAGCTTCAGTGAGGCTCAGGCCTTCCTATCTGTTTTTTAACAATTGGAAGGCAGCAAAGATGTACTTTTCCATCATGGAGATTTACACCAAAGTAAATAACCAGAAGTCTGACAGTATTCAGCATTTCAAGGAAAGAAATGGCACTGACCCTCGTCTTACCTTCATGAACTGTTGCAGCTCATACAGAATATGGTAATAGTTCTTTCTCTGCAAGTATTTGCAGGCTGCAATCAAGTAGACTCCCCAGCTCTCCAATCCTGGATCAATGTATTCCAGCAAGTTCTCCAACATATGCAGTTTTCCGCTTTCATAACTTGGAATGAAGATGCCTTCAATGAACACTTCCGATGGGGATTCCTACACAAACATCAGAAAGATAGTTTGAAGCAAAGTCACTGTGGCTTGTTGGTTTTTCCTATATAACACAAATGAGTATTAAGTGACAAAGATCATAAAATTAACAAATAATTTAGGTTGGAAAGAATCTCAGGTCATTTGGTTCAAACCCCGACTCAAAGAGTGGCTTCCATGTTAGGTCATGCTGCTCTGGGACTGTCCAGGCAAGTTCTGGGCATGACCAAGTAGGGCGATTCAGCAGCCTCTCTGGCGTCCAGTTCCCGTGTCTAAACACTCTCACTGCAAAAAACCCAAAAAACTTTTCCCTATATCTGGCTGAAATTTCCCTTGCTCCAAATTGTGTTCACTATCTCGTACCCTTTTACTGTGCACATGTGAGATTAGCCTGGCACTATCTTCCCAATAATCACCTACTTAGCAGTTGAAAACAGCACATAAGTCTCTTTTTGCCTTCTCTTCTTCCAGCTGGAAAAACCTAGCTCTATCAGTCTCCTATAGCACGTGCTCCAGGCCCCTAGCCACTTTGGTGGCCTCCCACTAGACTTGCTCCACTTTGACAATGTCTGTTTTGTACTAGGGAACCCAAAACTGGGCACAGTAGTTCAGATGAAACCTCGTAAGTAGTGAGCTGAGGGGGATATTTACTTCCCTTGACCTCCTGACTATGGTCTCACAAATGAAGCCTCACATATTAATGTTACTATGGAAAGAAGCATGTGTGACAATGTGGCTTGTGTAAATGTTTTAAAGACAAGATATGGATTTTATTTTAATCTCAGAGTAATATACAAACTATAAAGCCTGTTCACAATAAATGATTCCAAACCACCAACTGCAACATGTTTCATCAGAAGTCTAGTACCTTACAACTTAAGGTAACAAACGTTTCTCTAGTTTGCGTGATCACTACCAATCTCCTTGTCTAAAACTTCCACATCAAATTGTATGTCTAGAGTATTTTCAATTTCTGCTACTTAGCTAGTGAAATTATTTCCCCAACACTGCAAAAATACGCAACTTTTCTTTAAAGGCAAATTTAAACTGATATAAAGGACATATTTGAAAAGCAAATTTAAGCTCATATGCTCATCTGCGTATTAGAGTGAGTGATGGTATCATGAGAAAACAGAAGTTACTAGGGCAACAAAGATGGTGAAGGGTCTAGAGGGGAAGACATATGAGGAGAGGCTGAAGTCCCTTGGCTTGTTCACCCTGGAGAAGAGGAGACTGAGGGGAGACCTCATCATGGCCTATAGCTTCCTCACGAGAGAAAGCAAAGGGGCAGGCACTGATCTCCTCCCTTTGGTGACCATTGGAGATCAGGAAAAGGTTCTCCACTGAGAGGTGGTCAGGCACTGGAACAGGCTTCCCAGGGAAGTGGTCACTGCACCAAGCTTGGCTGAGTTCAAGAAGTGTCTGGACAACGCTCTCAGTCATCTGCTCTGATTGGGCTGGTCCTGTGTGGAGCCAGGAGTTGGACTCGATGGTCCTTAGGGGTCCCTTCCAACTCGGGATATTCTGTGATTCTGAGATAACTTAATTCCCTATCAACAACACTCATAAGCGGACTGAAGATAATGGAATTTGGTGTTTCAAGTTGTACATTCTCAATCAGAATTATTTCAAATAATAAAAAAAAAAAAATGAGCAGATCAAACACAAGCACAGAAACTTAAAGAAAACAAAACCCCACACACTTGTCAGTTTTCAAGTTGGTGAGATATAATGGATTCACACCTCTTCCACATCCCCTGAGAAGCACCCTTAATGAAATAGTGAGAACCTTGTGGGAATATTTTCTAGGTTTAATTGTAATTCAGCACCTACAGAACTGTTTTCTCCAGATATTCTTAAGCCCTCCTATACTATGCAGTTTTCCTAAGGGAAAACTGGAAACCACTTTTTAGGCTTCCCTAGATTTCTGTTCTCCAGGATTCTCTCTGTATTCCTGTGAGTTTCTGATTCAACAAACACTACCAAGAGGCAGAGTCACTGTGATAGAGAGTAAAAGTGTCTACTGTTATTAGTATGTTGGCATTCAAAACCTTCCTTCTCTCTTCTGAGCTGTATGACAATAGTGCCAGATTTTCAGCTTTGTAGAAAAAAAAAAAGACAATGCTGTTGATGCAGAAAATCTACAAAAAAAAGCACTTTCTCTTCTCTAGAAGCTGCTGTTTCAACACAATGGAGAAGAGATATTAAACATAAGATGTAAAGATGAAAGTTATTTCTTCATGTTATTGAATTCTTGTCAGTCACTGGATAGTTTGTATAACAACATTTAGGACCTCAAAACTCCTGTGCAGAAAAACACCCAGAATGCTGCATGAGCTCATTACCGTCTTAGACTGGCCTTGAAGTCCTCTTAGCTACTTTTCACATTTCAGTTTAGGTGATGGCAAATTAGATTACTCACCTTATTCAACAAGTGAAGCAGTGCTTCTCTCATACAGTCGTGCCTCATGTAAAAGCTTATTATCGCCAGATTAGTGCCGTAACTATGTAAATAGAACAAGCACTCTTGATAGTAGCTGTTGTGTTGAATCTTTCCCTCACACATCACCTCCAGAGACAGACTTCTTGTTCTCAGTGTTGCTTCAAGTTCCCTCAACGTGGCAAAGTAATCATCATCCTGCCGTTCAAACAGAGATAGGTGACGAGTAAGAGGAAAACTTTCTTTTCAATTAGATCTTGCCCCTCAGCCCTGAAGCATTTCTGTTATTGTTGTTTTAAATGCAGGTATCACTTTAGAGGGGTGAGAACCCAGTAACGCTTTTTACAAAGACTAGATTGGAACCCTGCTATCAATCGAGGTGCTGAATGTTGCTGTAGCTAGCATGGCTCTTTCCAGGACAGACAGGAGGCTCATTTATGTAAAAACAATGCCACTGTCAACAACTACTTCAATAATCTACTTCAAACAAGGGTTTCTATTCTCCTAAAATATGTACTACTAAGAGGTCTTTCATCATTATGATTCTGCAGTTACTTATCACTAAAAGTAATTTTTTGGTACCTAATCAGAACTTCCAGAGCTAATCCCAAACCATGTCATAGTGCTTTTTGACAAGGAAAGAAGAGTGGGACAGCATTTTGTAAATTCTCCTTTGAATTCCTGCAAAGTTATGAGAGTTTCAGCAGGAAAATGGCATCATTGCAGCATCACAACATATTGTTGGGATTGAGTTTAGTTTCCTCAGACTGTAGCGATAACATGTTAACCAGTACAGCTTCTTTCCCCTCCACTAAGAATGCCCCAAATTACTATCAAATCCTATGATCTGGTTCTCAGCCACCAATTCTCTGTGATGAAACAGGTAATGAATTTCTCAACAAATTCCATTTGCAATATGCAATCATGACAAAGGCAGGAAAAAAAAAACCCTAACACCTGACATTGCAACATGCATTTCTGTAAGACATGTATTAAAATATCATTACTTGGCCTTGCTATAGCCTTTCAGAGCAGGCAGAACACAAGACACTTACCGCAATAAGTATGGGCTTCACCGTGGACTCCAGGTACTGTATCACATCCTGGACTAGCCTTGACCCATGGTTCAGCTGGTTTAGATCCATAGGTGGCTTTAAACATCGGTTAAACTTCTCTCTTGCTGAACTTAAATTTCCAGCTTTAAGGCAAGCCATGCCCCAGGCATGCCATGCTCCACCTGGATCCAACCCAGATTTTGTAGAAACCTAAATTCAGAATTGTTTGTTAATATTGCAGATCAGTCCCAGTACAGAAAACAGGAAAGCTGGCTTATCACACAGTCTGTGATTGTGACCTTTCATTTCCTAGAGCCCGTTTCCCATTGAAAACAAAACAAAACCCCATGCTGATTATTTCCACATTACTGGCACAAAATGCCAACTACTGAAATGCCCACAATCTCTAAATGAGGAAATATTTTTTTAATTGTACAAGTTTAAGCAACTATCTATCTGGGAAATCTCAGTTCAGCAGTTTTGAAACTCAGGACATTTTCACATCTGCTTTTCTACAGCAAATGGGTTTTGTAGAGTAGAATTCTATCAGGCTTGTGGTTCAAAAGAAAGCAACATAAGATGCTTCACAAACCACTAGGAATTTTTGTTTCGCATAATTTTGCTGTTCAAATTTATTCCTGATTTTCTTCGTAGACCAGCTGACTTTAAACATGAACTGTTCTTACTCAAGTAGGTCAATTCCTGCTGTTTATTACCCCTCAAAAATTTTAATGCTGTCTGTTCTTAAACTGCAATGCCAGAAAACAGTGGTTTACAAAATCCTGGGAGCAGGAGGAAGACAGAAGATGATAAACAATACCAGGTGAGCTCCAGCAGATTTGCCACCATTGCTGATTTACAAGTAAATGCTTGGGAAAGGTGACTTACTAATGTCTGCCATGAGATTGCAGACAAATCAAACACACAAACTTCAGATAAAGTCCTGCCACAAAGGATGTCTCAGCCCTTCTATTAGATGCAAGATTCCTCCATTTAATGACTTTATTGCAGTTAGTCCATTCCTTTTTTAATCGCACTGAAAAACAAGGCCCCTGCCCTGCCCTTCAGCAACCTGCTCCACAGCAGAAGGACTTTTTCATCTCAAATTTTTCCAGTGTTCAAACATTATTTTTCCCTTGTTTAAAAACTTAATCCCAGTTTACAACAGTTTAAATATTGTCTATTTCACACATCGCATCCATCTGAACTCAGGAGGGAGAAAAACCAAAAGCCGCTACAGAAGCATTATTAATATTGACATCCCTCCACTGTCATTACCTCTATAGCTAGTTGATAGTACTCTGCTTCCAGAAGCCGATTTCTTAATCTTGTTACTGCTGCAGGGAGAAGAATCTGATCTAAAGATGGTACTGGACGGTAAGCAGCAGCAACCAAAATATTCAACACATCCACTTTGCTGATGTAGCTAGGAGAAAACAAAGAGATTAAACAAATACATACACTTTCACTATTATCATATACTTAAAGAACTTTAGAATAGAATAGAATCATTAAGGTTGGAAGAGACCTCAAGGATCATCCAGTCCAACTGTCCCTCCCCCAACTATTAACCACTAAACCATGTCCTTCAGTACTGCGTCTAACCTTTCCTTAAACACCCGCAGGGACGGTGACTCCACCACCTCCCTGGGCAACCTGTTCCAATGTCCGACCACCCTTTCAGAGAAGAATTTTCTCCTCATCTCCAACCTGAACCTCCCCTGGCGCAACTTGCAGCCGTTCCCCCTAGTCCTGTCTATTCTATTCTATTCTAACTGTCTTGACACATCACCTGTCACAGAGAGCTAGATCCTGGCTCCTTCCAGCTTTCACAAACATCATTTTGGCACTGAAGAGCAATTGTTTCATGATGTCCATAAGGAGACCAGCATCCACCTCGGGATTAGTAAGCCCTTGGGACAATTTGCAGCAGTGCTCTATCAGCTGGTGGCCACACACTATGCTGTCACTGTGTAGGCTGAGGATGGCAATACACAAGGAAGAGCTGGGAGCCTGACAATTTGAGGAAAGACAGATCAACATGAGTATTTATAAGCAGTTTCCCAGAAATCTACCTATCAGACTCTCTTTCTCCAGACCTCACCTGTTCATAGTAAAATTCACTGCGTACAATTTCATTCTCCTCTTCATTCAGGGAAAAAATCCATTCAAGCTCCGTTGCCTTGGGTATTTGCACCACTGTGGAATACTCATTATTAGAAGTTTCTGCAGCCAAAAAGAAAATACCAGGTAGAATCATCGTACAAGTAGTAACAAACCTGGCTATGGACACATAATGCAGAGTATTCCTACACTCTGTAAAACAGTCACCTGCAATCCTTCAATTGTGCCACTTCCTACCAGTATCACATGTCCAGCACAGATTACAGAAACATTTCCATTCCTCGGCACCCTGCCAAATTGTAACTAAACTTACTCTCACTGTTACCAACACCCTGTCACCAAAAACTGGCTCCAGTAACATGTCTTCAAATGATTATCCAACTCTTATCCTGCTGGATATCCAGCACAGTAACCTCCTCTCCTTAGCCTTCCCTCAGACAAGCTATTAAGTATTTCTGAGCAGGAGGGAAGTGGAAATATGAAAGCTATGGGTTACAGCTAAAAAGGGAAACTGAACTGGTTGTAAAAGAAAGGGTAAATTGACTTAGACTGCCTGTGGCTTTTTAAAATTCAGGTTATTTATTTTAACGTACAGTCCAGCAGCTTTAAGACAAAAGACTGTGAGAAGTTGAGCTAACTGCTTACATTAAGTTTTCATATCAAATAGTACTGTAGAAAATTTGAGTTCTGATCACATGATTCAAAAAATGTCATTTCTGTAAAAAGTCATCTTCTTTCCTCCAGATTAAGGAACTTTTTGTTTTGAAATTAGTAACCTAGAATAGCTACAAATCAAATATTGTCTGTCATGTGAGTGCAGCTGAGAATGCAGAAGGCCTCTGATGCTCAAGGTTGTGACTGTGGTTCCTGGCAGAAAAACAATGTCCAATCTCTCAATGCTAAGAAATGGAGAATAATGCAAATTTGCTACTCTTTCCCTGGATCAACTTACTCTTCTCCCTGGAAAAAAACTTTAAAAAAGTCTCAAAATTCACTGTTCTAGATTTCACAGAAGGGCTGTCAGTGTGTTGAATAACTAAAACTGTAGGGTGAATTAAAAAAAAGCTTTCTAAAATTGAACTGGAAACTGGAATAATTAGAATAAATCAGGCTTGAAAATATCTAATATGCCTTCTTCACAGTCTAATCAGGTAAGTTAGAAAAGCAGAATAAAACATCTTTCCTTTTAAATCTGAGGATTTCCATACTGTTCTTACTCCTACTGAATGAATCATATGGACCCAGTGACGTGTAGCAATGCAGGAGGCAAAGAGAAAGATCTAACCAGAAGCACATCTCAGAAACCACATTTCAGCTGTTTCAGTCTTGTAACAAAGGTAGCAGTAAAGCAAGCATCTGTCAACAGCAAAAAAAAAACCCCAATGCTCAAAGAGCTCATCATACTTAAAAAGGGATAAGTAAGGAAAAATATTCTCAGCTGTTTTGCAGCACAAATGCAAGTTTTGCACCATGTTTCACATCACTGCTATAAGCACTCCAAATACGTAAGTTTTCAGTCTGCCAGAATTTCACATCACTGCAGGAAAATTTTGCAGAATCACCTCAAACACCAGACTAAGCAACAAACAGTAAATATCTTCTGAGGCAAAATGGCAGAGAAAAAGTCAACTAAATATTGTTATTATTATTCCTGTAGTATTGTGATATTAGATGTGGAAATTGAGGCACTGAAGAAAAATTACTAGTCCATATTCACACAACCAAAGGAGATAGAACTCAGGACACAACCACACCCATGAGAGGAACCTGGTCCTGTGCTACTCCCAGGCAGCACGGGCTATCAAACACCACAGCACACTGCAGTGGTATTCAGAGTTGTACTATCACGGCTTGTAAAAAGTGGATCACTCAGCACAGCTCTGTAGCGGGCTAATTAATTCCTATTCATACAGTCTCTTGCTGACTGCTTGTAGTATGCAAAATACATTCTCCAACTGTTGTCTTTCGGTTCCTTCCTTTAATCTCCATCCAGCATGTTCAATATTGGCTCAGACATCTCTCCTAAATCTCAATTTCCATTCAAAAACTTTAGAATGTTCAATTTCAGCCTGCACACACAAAACCCGTAAGTGATCTTTTGTAACTGAAGTTCCGATCCCTGCAGCTGACGCTAGATGTATAAACTGCCTATCTCTAACTCTGCTGCTAATCAGGCACTTAAAAATTGAAGCTTACCATCACTCCATTCCTTACCTTCCACTTGGTCCTGATCCTCTTTTCTGCTGAAATAAAATGACAGAAAGAAACATCATGCCTACTCCAGCACACTGGGGAAGACATAGTTCTAAAAGACAGATCAATCGCAGAATCACAGAATCACAAGGGTTGGAAGGGACCTCGAAAGATCATCTAGTCCAACCCCCCTACCAAGGCAGGGCCACCTAGAGCACATCACTCAGGAACATGTCCAGTCGGGTTTTGAATGTCTCCAGAGAAGGAGACTCCACAACCTCTCTGGGCAGCCTGTTCCAGTGCTCTGTCACCCTCACGGTGAAAAAGTTTTTCCTTACGTTAACCCGGAACCTCCTATGCTCCAGCTTGCACCCGTTGCCCCTTGTCCTATCGCTTAGTGAGGCCGAGAAGAGCCTGGCTCCATCTTTCCTACACTCACCCTTAACATATTTATAAACATTGATGAGGTCACCCCTCAGCCTCCTCTTCTCCAAGCTAAAGAGACCCAGCTCCCTCAGCCTTTCCTCATAAGGGAGATGTTCCACTCCCTTGATCATCTTAGTGGCTCTGCGCTGGACTCTCTCTAGCAGTTCCCTGTCCTTCTTAAGCTGAGGGGCCCAGAACTGGACGCAATACTCCAGATGCGGCCTCACCAATGCAGAATAGAGGGGGAGGAGGACCTCCCTCGACCTACTGACCACAGCCCTTCTAATGCACCCCAGGATGCCATTGGCCTTCCTGGCCACCAGGGCACATTGCTGGCTCATGGTCATCCCCCCGTCCACCAGGACCCCCAGGTCCCTTTCCCCTACACTGCTCTCCAGCAGGTCAGTCCCCAACCTGTACTGGCACATGGGATTCTTCTTTCCCAGGTGCAAGACCCTACACTTGCCCTTGTTGAATCTCATCAGGTTCCTCCCCGCCCAGCTCTCCAGCCTATCTAGGTCCCGCTGAATGGCAGCACATCCCTCTGGTGTGTCAGCCACTCCTCCCAGTTTAGTGTCATCAGCAAACTTGCTGAGGGTACACTCCGTTCCCTCATCAAGGTCACTGATGAAGATATTGAATAGTACTGGACCCAGCACCGACCCCTGAGGGACTCCACTAGTCACAGGCTTCCAACTAGATTCGGCCCCATTGACCACAACCCTCTGACTTCTGCCCTCCAACCAGCGCACAATCCACCTCACTACGTGATCATCCAGGCCGCACCTCCTCAGCTTGCCCACAAGGATGCCGTGGGAGACGGTGTCAAACGCCTTGCTGAGGTCAAGACAGACCACATCTACTGCCCTTCCATCATGTATCCACCTGGTTACATCCTCATAGAAGGCTATCAGGTTGGTCAAGCATGACTTTCCCTTGGTAAAACCATGCTGACTGTTCCCAATAACCTTCTTGTCCTTGATGTGCCTGGAGATAGTGCCAACATGGCTAGCCTTTTCAGAACAGTGTCCTGTAAAAATCTAAACATCTCTCCCCCCTGCCCTCTCCAACCCATTGCCCTTTCCCTACCCCATAATGTCTGGAAATCTAACATCCTGCCTCTGCATTGCTGTATTTCAACCACACTAAGAAATTAGTTCATGTAACTTTCTGTAGGAATAGCACCGTTGCACACGTTAAAAAAAGCAGACACTGAGAACAAGAACTGCCCAGTATCAGAATATGTCAGAGCTAAAATGAAGTTTTTGGCATCCAGATCTCTCTCCTTAAGGTTTAGTTGGTTTTGATATACAAATAGGGGTGAGTATAAAAATAAACCCAGACACTTCAGCAATTAAAACATGTCAGGTGGCATTTAAGCTCACTGCTAGGCTCTGCTGACCTAATCTGGTAGTGTAAGCACTCATTCTGTAGAAAACTGGTTTAGCTAGAGGTGACTGCTTAATTTTTTTTGAGAGGTTTCTTTTCAGATCTGCACAGTATTCCTCTTTGCTGAGGAAGCTTGCTGTACTGCCACAGCAGATACTGCTATCAGCAGGCTTGACCGGGTCACAGAGAGTAAAACTCACTCTTTTCAGCTGCACTTTTCACCAGCTGGTCTAACACACACACACACACAACGAATTTTGGTCCAATTCTCAGCTTTAAGCAACCACCTCATGAAAATCTGCCATCACAGCTGTCTCTTTTATTAAGGGCAGCTTCAAAGCCTATCTAATCATATACTGGCTTTTGAATCCCCAAGGGTTCAAGGAGTCGTAATCAAGGGATTATGGAATGACATAAAAACACCAATATGTTCAGCAGAGCTAGTGAACATGTGATATTAATCCAGGAGCTGAGTAAACCGCAAGAAACTTGGTCACACTGTGGTAGTTTGTGCTGAATATGTTTTGCAAAGTGTTCACTTCTCAGATTTAATGATCAATTCATCATACTTAAAGAATTAAGGACTTTGTTGCCTGGCTCTCTGATGTTCTAGTATGAAAAGTAAACTGAAGCATAAGAAACATCCCTCCACATATCAAACCTGAAAATCCCAACAGCTGGAGGCCAAAAAGCTGATGTTGCTATATTATCCAGACAAACCCAAATGCTTATTTCTCTGTCACTCCATTCATGTACTCTGCTGCGTACATGAGATTGAGGAGAACTAGAATGGAAGGACTTACGTGCTTGTGTCTTGTACCAAGCCAGGCTGATGTTCTCTGTTGTAGTAGCTATAGCATTGATCGCATACACGAGATGCATTTTCTCTGCAAGCTTCTACTGCCATTTTCTTGGTGGAGCATGAGCTGCACACCAGCCTGCCACAGCGCCTGCAGTGATGGCGCCTGTTAAACTAAGCAAAAGAGGTTGTGGATGAGCAGCAGAAAGAATTTACTGCAGTCCCCTCGTATATCTGCCTCCACTCATGAGTAAACTTACTCCCTTTGAAAAGAGGAAACAGCATGCATGATAAGGCTTTACAGAGCTACACATGGATTGATTCCCACTGTTACAATTCCTTTCTGGAGGGGGGATGGCAAAGAACCCCCTCTCCCAAAGAAAAAAACCCACCCGCCACACAAAACCCAGAGGTAGATATTTAAAACATGTTTGGGCCTTCCGCTACTTCAAAATTGTCCCAATTTTGATCACAGCACTACTTAGATCATCTCTTGGAAAAGTTAAAAGCTGCAGGCTGTCTTTCTGACACCTTCTTAGTAACTTCCAAACTCAAAAGCAAGAGATACTTTGAGAAAACAGTACTGTTTCTAAGCAATAGAAGAGAAGAGAATGCCAGCACATATGCAAAATTCAAAATTAATCTTCTCCCTTAGAGCACCAATGCTCAAGTACTCTATGAAACAACAGGTTTTAGAAAAGTGTAACCATCAGCAAAGATTACATTTTCTATATCAGCAACATGAGCATCATACAATTCAGATTATTTCTTGCCAGCACAGCCAACCAGCCGGCCTTTTGAAATATTAATACTGCTATTACACATTTTTGAGATCTCACAGTTGTCTCCTCTCTGATGACCAGATTTCCTCTTTAGGCTCTTTTAGCACTTCACAGGACTCTGCAGGAGCTAACTGTTGCCAGTCTCCTCAACTACACTAAACAGAAACTAATGGCTAAATATCAAAGGACTGGCAATCTTGTCTGGCCTACGCTGATGCAGTCAAACTTGCTGCAGTAGCTAGTGTCTCTTAGGAAACAGACTATGAGCAAGTGTTCATTTTAAGGTCACAGCTCTAGGAATGTCTGTACTTCATTTTTGCTCCTTACCATAGTGAAGCGTTCAGTTTTGCAAACCATACATATTGTTTCAGTGTCATCAGGGATCCATTGCTGCTTTGGCGGTGGCTTCTCAGGAGGTACAAATTCTTGAGGAAATGAATTCTGCTGCAGACTTCTGTCTCTGGGACTTGCAGATATGGTGACACCTTAAAAAGAGCCAGGCCAAGAAAAAGATGGAATTTAAGCTGTTTAATGGAGCCTTGAATACCAGAAAACACTACAGACTTCCTGAGGCTATAAGGTCTTTCTGGCTCACGAGAAAACTACCATCACCTTTCAACGAGGCATGACAAAATAACATTGTATAAGGAATATATATGCTTTAAGCTAAAATTTTAAGATTGTAAACTTCAATAGTTCTTCAATACTGACAAGCAAGAGTACATACTTGTTAGTAGGCCTTTACCATAACAATTAGATAAGTATAAGACACCTTATCAGCATCTGTTCTTATGTCATAAGCAGAGAACTAGAGGAGGCAGAAAAAAAAAAATATCCCTGTGTATGGATACCAAGAAGTGATATAGTGTAAAATATAATTTTAAGGATACCCTGTGTTGACACTCCTGAAGACTGAGGCCTTTCCTTGTTATCTCATGAGAGGCGTGGTACGGCTAACAACAGCCTAACACTCCCTGTTCTGCCCCTTTTACAACCTGCTGTGGTAAAATCAGTTCAAAGAGGCAGGAGTCCAAGTCTTTGGCCTTCAGAATCTTTGACCTTGCCAAGGAAATACTCATTGTGTCACGGTTACAGTATTAGACAGGCTTTTATATGATGTTAGCCAGTTACACTACAGGCTAATTAAAAAGTTCAACAGGTCATTGCAGCTCTGCAAGCCACCTTCTGTGTGCATAAATGCTAAACTAAAACAAAAAAAATAAACCTCAATTCCAATAAAGCTAACTCATACTCATCATTTGGTGAGGCCGCACCTCGAGTACTGTGTCCAGTTTTGGGCCCCTCACCACAAGAAAGACATCGAAGCCCTGGAGCGTGTCCAGAGAAGGGCAACGAAACTGGTGAAGGGGCTGGAGCACAGGTCTTATGAGGAGCGGCTGAAGGAACTGGGCTTGTTTAGTCTGGAGAAGAGGAGGCTCAGGGGAGACCTTGTTGCCCTCTACAACTACCTGAAAGGAAGTTGTGGCGAGCTGGGGGTCGGCCTCTTCTCGCAGATAACTAGTGACAGGACAAGGCGGAACAGCTGCAAGTTGCGCCAGGGAAGGTTCAGGTTCGAGATGAGGAGAAATTTCTTCTCTGAAAGGGTAGTCGGGCATTGGAATGGGTTGCTCAGGGAGGTGGTGGAGTCACCATCCCTGAGGGTGTTTAAGGAAAGGTTAGATGTGGTACTTACGGACGTGATTTAGTGGGTGGTGGGGGGATGGTTGGACTAGATGATCCTTGAGGTCACTTCCAACCTTAATGATTCTATTCTATTCTATCTAAGTAGATACTTGGATACATGGATTGCAAAGGAACATCAGAGAACAATGCATTCAAGCTTTGTAACTACATACAGATATTAAGCTGATCATTATAAGAAAAACTGAAGAGCTACACAGCCCAGTCCAAGACACTGCTGTTACTTCATGGCGGCAGAGCAAGAACAGTGTTCAGTTCAGGAGACAGAACTAGTTCAGACACCCTAAATTGTAGATCAGGATATCACTGTGCAGCTCTAGTTCAGGCCCATCACTTGCTGAGAATCACCAGCCTCGGAGGTCTGCGGATACCCTTTGCTAGTCGTTCCCCGAAAGCACAGACTGTGCATCTCTTATCTCCCTCCAAAGCGTGCATCTCTTGCATTAGATGCTGAATGGAACCTACAGGAGGATTTGTGGTTGGTTTTAAGATGCAAATATTCTTCAGTTGTTTTGGCTTAAATTATTTTGTTTCTATTTATTTGTGTTTGAGGACACAAATTGGTGTTTGAGTGGAGCCTCTGAGGCAATACAAGGTGTGCTATTTCCCTCAGGTCACAAGAGGAATCCTAGAAAAAAATAAATTCAAGAATGTCCTGGTTTCAGCTGAGAGAGAGTTAATTTTTCTTCACAGTAGCCAGTATGGGGCTGTGTTTTGGATTTGTGCTGGAAGCAGCGCTGATAGTGCAGGGATGTTTTTGCTGTTGTTGGGCGATGCTCACACAGAGCCAAGGCCTTTTCTGCTTCTTGCACCGCCCCGCCGGCAGGATGGCGGGGGCTGGGCAGGGAGTTGGGAGGGGACAGACAGGGCAGCTGACCCCAAATGACCAAAGGGACATTCCATCCCATATGGCATCATGCTCGGCTTGTAAGGGCCTTGGGGTGAGAGGAAGGGGGGACAGCGGCGTTTGGAGTGATGGCGTTTGTCTTCCCAAGTAACCATTACGCGTGACAGAGCCCTGCTGTCCTGGGGATGGCTGAACCCCTGCCTGCCATGGGCAGTGGGGAATGAATTCCTGGTTTTGCTTTGCTTGTGCACATGGCTTTTGCTTCACTGATTAAACTCTTGTACCTGAACCCACGAGTTTTCTCACTTTCACCCTTCTGATTCTCTCTCCCTTTCCAATGAGGGGGACAGAGCGAGCGTCTGCGTGGTGCTCAGCTGCCAGCTGGGTTAAAACCATGACAAAGGACCAAATAAATGATGAAAAAATACAACATGAATGAGATTTCTATTATAAAACCAAAAGTTAAGACCCAGAAGAAAAAAAATTACTGAGCAAAAAGCAGAAAGACAGTGAGAAGTACCAAACCGATGGCCGACAAGCTCTGCCTATATATAGAAAGAAAGAATACAGAAGTCAAGGCACAGAAAGATTAATCTACAGCAGCATTAGTCCACTAGCAACCTAGCTGTGTCAAAGAGGTAATTTTTTGTTTTCCTACAGATACAGTCCTGTTTCCTATGGTTTGTTCAGGCTTGTTTGTTTTGGTTTTTTTTTCCTGCAGGATCTGTAATGGAAAGGTTTTGTGCTGATTTTTTGGACATCTTTGTAGATACTTACCAAAATCAAAACAAAACCGTACACTACTTGTTCCCCTTTAAGTTAATTGGGCCCAAAGCATCCAACTGCAGAGAATTACTACCCTGCATTAAATGCAACCCAAGTTACTATTAAGCAGTGGGACACACGTACGCAGGGGATAAAACAATAAGAACAAGTTGAAAGAAAATGGCACCAAGGTCTTGATCTTACCAGTAAAGCTGACAGAAGATAGTTCCGATGATGCTGATTTAGATGGTGCTTCACACTCCAATACCTGACTGAGACTTTCTTGGACACGTACCAGAGAATCTAAGATGAAGGGGAATAAAATAAAAATCAGCAAACAATACTAGCCATGTGTCTACCTGTTTTTACAAAGATTAGAGGAATCCATTCACAGGAATATGTAAGAATGTCTACACAAAACAGGACTAGCTATGTAACTAGAAATTACTACGTTTTCATGAAACTTAGCCCACAACAATTCATGCAAAACTATATAAAATTCAATGACCTGAAACACAGAAAAGGGATCCTTAAAGCAACAGACTGCTGATAGGCACCGGAATAATACAACAGAGAATAAAGTATCAGACGTGAAAACAATTAGTTGATGGAAGGTGCTCATGGAAAATATTAAACACTTCACATCGCAGTGGAAGGAACATACTTGTAAAGTTATAGGTCATTCGGCAGGAAAAGATAGGCAAGTGTGATGCTTTGATGCTAGCAAGAGCTGCATCTTTAAATCATGAAACGAAATCAACATTTGGAAACTGGCATACAAGTTAGTACCATCTATGTAGGTATAAATAGACACAGATACAGGTACACATTGGCATGCACTTTTAATACAGTGAAACAAAAGCACTGGACTGATCTGCAGCACCCTCTGCTGTTGCAGTTGTAGAACCCTGAAAGGAAAGCACCAAATGCAGGGGAATCGAAGACAACATGGATCAGAAGGGATTGGCAAACCAGAAAGGAGAACTGTGCTGAGAATGTTAAACAGAACTACAAGTTTAAGAGTCTTTTGTATGAAAAAAGGAACAGGACTCTGGTAGGAGGAAAGTCTGTGGAAGATTAAATCACTATTCTATTTGAGGGAAGATGCAGTTGGCTGCAGGTTTTAGAACTGCGTAAGTCATTAGTGACTGTGTTAAAGAGGAATTAAATAAAATTGAACAGTATCTTAACAAAAGAGACCCAAAAAGAAGCAACAAAGGCAAGTCCATAAAACTTTGGAAGCTGTTGGTCACAGAATCATAGAATGGTTTGGGTTGGAAGCGACCACAAGGATCATCTAGTTCCAACCCCCTTGCCATGCGCAGGGACATCCTCCACTAGACCAGGTTTCCCAAAGCCCCATCCAACCTGGCCTTGAACACTGCCAGGGATTCAGGGGCAGCCACAGCTTCTCTGGGCAACCTGTTCCAGTGCCTCATCACCCTCGCAGTACAGAATTTCTTCCTGACATCCAATCTAAATCTCCCCTCTTTTAGTTTAAACCCATTACCCCTTGTCCTATCACTACATTTCCTTATAAACAGCCTCTCTCCAGCTTTCCTGTAGGCCCCTTTAGGTATTGGAAGGCTGCAATTAGGTCTCCCTGGATCCTTCCCTTCTCCAGGTTGAACAAGCCCAGCTCTGTCAGCCTGTCCTCACAGGAGAGGTGATCTAGCCCTCTGATCATCTTTGTAGCCCTCCTCTGGACTCGCTCCAACAGCTCCATCTCTTTCCTGTACTGGGGACCACAGAGCTGGATGCAGTGCTCCAGATGGGGTGTCACAAGAGCAGAGTAGAGGTGCAGAATCACCTCCCTCAGCCTGGTGGCCACAGTGTTTTTAATGCAGCCCAGGACACAGTTGGCTTTCTGAACACCGACAGCTCATGTTCAGCTTTTCAATCAGCACCCCCAATGTCCTTGAGAACATCTATTTATGAGAAAGGCAAATACTTCAAGAGCATGTGCTGGGCTAGAGGGAGAATGGAGGCACACATCTAAAAATGTTGAGGCACAACCGGTGAAACGATTCTCAGAGGGAAATTGGCCCTTCTTTCCCAAGTGAAAAACAGCATTCCCCACAGTCACCTGATCTCTTTTCTTTTAATGCGAAAGGGAAGTTGAGAGCTTTTTCTGCATACTTGGAGAGCAAATTGTCAATGTCATCTACAGTAAAACCAATTTCCTGTCCAGCTAGGAGCTGGTGCAGTGTCGGCACAGCGACAGCTACCCAGTCCACCTTCATATTCATGAGGAGCTGTTCCAGCATGAGCAGTGGCCTGGAGGAGAGGTGGAAGTAGTTAACACGGGATAGCTCAGGCAGAGTCAGCAGCACCTGAGACAAGAAAAAAAAAGCATTTGTTAAAATTACACATGTTCAAATCTGTGTTTCCATGAGATTAAAGACAAGAAATTAGCACAGTAATTTATTCAGAGGACGGAATAACATATAGACGCCAAAAAATGGAGGTGGGACTTCTCAGATCTATTCCTACTTGTGTTACAGAATTACTGAGTGGATTTACAGAAATTACTTGGCTTCCACTACCCCATTATATACAACACTGCCTTATTTCAGAGGCAGTTCAAGAGTGGAAAGCATTTTGTGACCCTGTGGCAAATACATTGTAGCAGGGTAGAGCACATTGTCCTATTAAAATAAGAACAGAAAAACAGTATTAGCCCAACCCTCATCCTTCCATCATTTGAGGAAACATCAAGAGGAGAAACTAAGAACAACTGTAAAGATGGAAAAGTAATATGTACACTTCCCAAATTAAATCAAGTCTTCCAAAGGGGCAAGTAAGGGAACAGGAAGCCCAGCAAAATACTTTGTGGCACACACTGGAGCAAGCTGCTATTTGTAGTTCTACAACAAAATATACATTATCAAAAGCACTGCATTTTGTTTACATACAATGAATTTGACCAAGGCAATCTACTGGTTAATGTACCTATTCCCAGGCTGAGCACAGAACCTGTATGACTTCTGTACAGGCAATGGCCATCCAAAAAGAGGAGTGATACTGTCTACTTTTGGAAGGCACTTGTATGCCTCACATACAGGTGAGAATATGTTTGTTTACATTACTACACAGGAAGGACATTGTGTTTCTAACAGAGAATAAGATAAGGACGCTTCTTTTTTCACTGGGACAAAGACAGCAACTGTTCTGATAAACACCATGATTTTATTTTATCCTCCCCCAGCCTGTGCATTCCTCCATCCCCTACAGCTCAAACACAACTGCTCTGTTCATATTGTGAGCTACAACCACCTCATAATACAGGAACTGCAAAGACTGAGAAGGAGAAGATTCAAGACATCTCTAACCTTCCTTTGGATCCCAAGACTCAGGACCTTAGACCTTATGGTGAGAATGCTCTCGTAAAGTCTACAGATTTTATATATTATGTGTATATTATAAAATCGCTTACATAATTTGAAATTGCCATTAATCCCACAAGGCAGGAGTTCTACTCACCTTTGATCCCATATAGAGTGCCTGGATTTCATTACGGCGTGCTGTTGTCAGATTTGCGTAGAAATGAGCTGTGAGGTAATCAGCCAAGAAGTGAGAGGCTGCCAAGTTCGGATGCTGATCAAGTGACTGTTCACTGATGGCAAGGCAAATACCAGGGTCCTCAATTCTTTCTAAAAGCTACAGATACAAACAAAATACAGTGAATCCCTACTACACTCCTGGAACGTAGTCTTTGTAACAGACTGTCCATGACATTTATTGCCCCACAATGGTCCAACAAGCATATTGACTTGCACAAGTGTCTCACATACATAAGGATTATTTAGATAATCCATTTATAGACTACTCATTGAGTATTTTCTCCATCTATTAATCAAAGCATTTTTTAAATTAAAGCAAGCAAAAAATTAAGCGAGAAATGGGACAGAAGGTGCAGTGATGAGAAAGCTTCGCTTTGCTTCCAGAATATTTTCAAAGCTATATAGTCTGAAAGAGCCTACACTTTATTTTATGCTCTCTGTTATTAGCAACAGTTCCATAACTATTTATACTACACTAATTTGGGCACTGAAGCACAACTGACCAATTCCTGCTATTAGTTTCACTTCTGTTTCTTCTGCTTAGGCAGCACACAAATGCTTCATTGTGATTTTTCCAATAAAAGAGGCCTTGTATTTCCATGTAAGTGACAGTTATGCTATTAGGTCCAACAACTAGATTGCCAAGCTGGATTTTCACTGAAGTGGAACAGGGAGAGCCAGGATCCTAAGCATATCTAAGCAAATAGCATCTTTTAAGGTAGGAACCAAAAAGGCCATGAAAACACACACAAAGACGGCAAAGAAAACGGTTCTCAACTTATCTGACCTATGGATGTAAGGCTGAAACAGTCCTGCTATTACCTGCAATGCTTTTTCCATGTCTCCCACCTCCAGTAAGTGGAGCAGGTGCTCACGGTGAAGGTTGATCAAGTCTTCTCTTGGGACAGGATACAAATGCCCCCATTCCTCACACAACTCATAATCCTAAAGAATTAAAAGAAAAAAAAATAAAAAGAGTCAAAATTTAAAAATAAAAGAAACTCTTCTCTCTGATACAGCTGTTTCTCCCAAAGTTCTGAATAACTTCTCAAGAAATTCTGTAGCTTAGACTCCTCTCCCACGTGCAAAAAGTAAACAGTTACACTGACACGGAGAAGATGATGACAGTCAATTTTGTCAAAGTCACAGCCTGTGTTGAGAATACCTTCTCATCTCACAGTAGGCAAGTTGGCTTTTTAGAGGGACACTTTTAAAGCCAACCAGATCTACAGTATTAGTGCTTATATAATAATCAAGCCTATATTATGCCAACAGCTGTGCCACTAAAGTCTTCAAAACTCTAAGAGAAACGAACAGGCTGTATCTCAGATTAAGAATTATAATTTAAACTTAAGGATTATTAACTGCATGTAAATCTTGACATTAAACACAGATCTGTATTTGTTTCTGTAGCACAAAACTGAGTAAAGGAATCCTTCCTCCTCCAGTAATCTGTGTTTATCAGTGTTTTAAGATGCTATTTCAACAAGTTTATCTATTCATAGTTTAATGCATTCTAATTCAACAAAATTCACATGACCATGCCTAACCTTTGCTTTCAGAATGATATTCATGACAGTCTGGGGGTCATCAGTGCAGGCTTTTTTCAGATCCTGCCAGTCATTCCACAATGGTTCATTTTGCACATTCAAAATCTGAAAAAATTAATATTAGGGATAAATTTTAAAAGCTTTATCTACAACAATCATTAAGTCTAGGAAAAGAGCTGAGCTGGTCAAATCAAGAGTTGCTTCATATGCAGAAAAAACTCAAAAAGGAGAATCACATTTACCTCTAGCCTTTTCCTGGGATGACACAATGCACTTGCACTCCAAAGAGGAGTATACAACTTTCTCAGAGGTATGAGTCTACAAAGCACGTTTATAAGGGAAGGTTTTTGAAAGACTAGATGGCAATAATTATGGCTTAAAAATCACATGTATACTGCAGACATTGCTGGCACTAACAGAGAGACAACCGAGATAACCATCAGTTAGCAGAACCACCACCAGACAGAGAGCTCAGTAGGAATTTATGACTCCTTTTTTTGCTCTGTTTGGCTTTTCAGTCTGTGATGAACTGCAGGCCACCTAGTCTGACTTAACTTGGTTATCTGCAGTTAGAAGAACTGACTACAATACAGACACACTTACTAGATCACTAGTCTTGTACATCATGCCTACCCTGGTACACCTGCACCTCTCAAGCTTATAAAATAATGAATTGCCCTGCACCTGAAAAGCTATTATGATCAAAAAAGAACCAAGGGCTAAGACTTTTTCAAAGGACAAGCATATATTGCCCTCTATGTTAATGACCAGCTGGAGTGCATGGAGCTCAGGACAGAAGAGGAGGCAACAGAAAGAATATGGGTCAGGATTAAGGGAGTGCAGGGGCAGGAAACATCGTTGTGGGGGTCTGCTACAGGTCACCTGACCAGGGGGACTGAGTGGATGAGGCCCTCCATAGGCAGACAGGAGCAACCTCGTGTTCACAAGCACTGGTTCTCTTGGGGGACTTCGACCACCCCGACATCTGTTGGAGGAGCAATACAGCTAAGCACAAGCAATCCAGGAGGTTCCTGGAATGTGTCAATGATAATTTCTTCCTCCAGCTGGTAGAGGAGCCAATGAGAAGGGGTGCTATGCTGGGCCTTGTTCTCACCAACAAGGAGGGGCTGGTAGGGGATGTGATGCTCAGGGGAAGCCTTGGTTGCAGTGACCATGAAATGGTAGAGTTTAAGATCCTCAGGGCTGCTAGGAGAGTGCGCAGCAACCTCGCTACCCTGGACTTCAGGAG
>VWZZ01004982.1:47095-57263 GCA_013399095.1 Psophia crepitans | reverse complement strand
TAAAATAGCGTTAAAATGGCACCGAAGGAAGCTGTTGATTCAAACCAAAAATTAAATTTCATTGAGGCATTTCAAAACTTAGTGTTTTTCTCCATTTTGAACTAGCGCTTTGGAAAAAAGAAGCATTTATTGCTGAGGAAATCAAATATTCCCCACCTCCAGTTTTGATATTAAATAGTCCTGACCCACTTGGTCAGGACCCACAGTGGTTTTCCATGCTGCACCCCCTCCAACTACCCACTTCGGTGGTGTTGAGACAGTAGAGAACGAATTTTTTCCCCAACTAATTGCAGCATTGCATAAATCGTTGCGTATTTCTCCCCCCAAAAATACGAAAATCCCCAAATAAGTCACATCAACTGAAAAAAAAAACCCATGTTGGTTGATGGCCAACAGCGCTGGAGGTGGGAGGCAGCTATTCAGCGGGGAGCAGCTGTGTAGGAGATCAGCCAATAATATCTCGACGGAGAGCCGAAAAGCTACAATGACCCTCAAAATCGCTTTTCATCTTACTTATTGCGGTCCTTGCAGCTCCCATTTCACGGTAAATAAAATGGGGGGGCAACACCGAGCGCCGATACACCAGCCATATCCGGTGGCCATACAGCGAGTTGACTTGCATTGCTTCCTAGTTAATTAATTGGCTCCGTTTCTCACTGAATTTTGGGGTTTTTTTTGATAGGTCATGTTTTTGGGCAGGTTTTGGGCATCTTGGAGGTTCCTTGGGGGCAATTGGCTGTCAGGAAGGGGAAAAGCAGGGATGTATTTGCAAGTCACGGCGATTTGGTTGTGTTCTCTGATTTTGATGGAAGGGTTGGGGTGAGGCTGGAAATGGTGGGGAAGGGTCTTCTTGTGGGTTGATGTGGTTTTGGCTGGGGAAACTTGATTTCTGAACGCCCAGAAGGTGATGAACACGTGGAAGTTGGAAGAAAGTTTCGCTTCTTCTCTTGGTTCTTCTTCCATCAGCCCAACAAAGAACGACAGAAATGTCCTTTTTGGGGTGTTGGTTTTGGGTCCTCCAGTGGTGCTGATCAGGGTCTCTTGAGTGGAAATCCTCACTTTTTTTCTCTGAGAAAGGCTCATTTCTACCCTATAACTTCTTCTCATAGACGGCTCCTCTGGAATAGACCTTGTGACCTCTTTCCACAAGTTAGAACTAAGATATATTTTAAAAAGAGGTGATATAAGCTTCGGGAAAATTTCTGTTTGAAAAATGACCGGTTCCACTGTGTCCTGCAGTGGCTCTTTAGAAAGATCTTCTTGAGTTTGACCAGAATTGATGGCCAAGGGTACAACTGCAGAGCGCTCTTTCCAGCTCTAGTTGCCAAATGAGGTTATAAATAGTCTCTTTCAGGGGATTTCTTGCAATATCTGAAGTCACTTTATAGCGGTGCTTGATTTTTACGGCAGTCTGCGGGCAGTTGGCTTGAGTCCTGCTTCTACATAGCATAGTCATCGACGCAGGGTTGGGTCTTCTCTAAGGGGTCAACGCGTTACTAGCTGTTGCAGTCATTGACAGCTCAAATAAATCCGTGTCAGTAAATGACCATGGTTTGTTGGGGAAGGAGGACATCTATTTTCAAGATCTTTCCAGAATTTGCCTTTTTCTTGCTTGGAATTTCACTAACCGTAGGGGAATTCTCAACTTCCATGGGAATGAAAGTACTGAAAGGCGATGATCTGGATCTATTGTTGAGTTTGTGGATGTGAACTTCATGGCTTTCATTAATTTTCTTCGAATGTGAATGACTAACAAGCACGGATCAACGCTAATTAACGGGTCAATGATGCGGGTTAACACCACACCCAACGCTCCATGGGGAAAACGCTACGTCCACGCTTACTTTCAAATGACCAGATTTCATTTTGATGGAAACAATCCTGAAAATACGCAGCTTTCCCTGAAAAACGTCGGATTTCCCTGAAAAACATCGCGTTTCCTAGAACTGCATTTTTCATGGAAGACTTCCGTGGTTTTTAATTTTTTTTGATGCACGCCGAGCTCAGCCAGCAGTTCCAACACCGTGTACCGAGGCGCGCAGAGCACGCGCGGATCAAATCCATCACAGCCTTACTGCAGGCTATTAATAGTTTATTAACTCCGTTTAAACTCGGCCTAAACGCTCCCGGTGTGCCAAGCGTCTCTGCGTCGAAATTATTAAGAAAAGAGGTTTTTAATCGAATTACAAAGCGGCGCCGGGGCATGTTTGCAACCTGCGCCTTGCCCTGCGTGGCCACGTCTCTGCGAATATTCATCTATTCCCATAACAAGAAGAGTTTTCCAGCCTGCTCCTACCTGTGGGGAAGCTCAAAGTTTGGGGAAAGGCTTACGGATGGTGAAAAATTTTTCTGCTGCTGGAAGACGCGACGCCCCAGAGATGGGAACCTACAATTTATATTTGCTTTTATTGCTGGTACACGCCGAGGGGGGACCCCCATCGTTTGATCTCAAGCACTCCCTTCCTGCCAAGCACGGAAAAATATTTTTTTAAATTCATTTTCTGCCCCTCTTTTCGCTTTGCTGTGATGTTTCTTTATCTCTCGTCGGTCCCCGGGTATCGAGAGTCAAGCCAGGACATTAATATTGATGCGGACTTCGGTTTATTAGGAGCTGCGTTTCCGAGCGTGCCAGCAGCATATAAATACTATTACCGGGTAATTAGTGAGCGTCAAGCTGAGTTTGGATTGAGCAGGGCTTGGTGTCCTACTTTTGGGGCTTTGCATTTATTTATTTATTTATTTTGAACGGGCTTGTTGGGGTTTTGCCCCGAAAAGGAGCCAGAGAAATGGAAATCCAAGCTCGGGAGCACCCGGACGCTCGATGAAACAGAAAAAAAGCAAAACAGAGGGGGAAAACCTGGAAGAAAAAAGATCTTCCGGGATTTTTCCTTCTTGAAAACCTGCTGTATTTGAAATGCAAAATCACTTCTCAGTTTCTTATTCATTTTTCACCCTTTTTTTTTTTTTTTTTATGGTTGTTTCTATCCCTTCTTGCCGGGGTGGGGTTTCTAGGTTTGCAATTTCTCTTCCTCTGCCTCACTTTAATTTTACTCCTCCCACCCCTATAAAAGTTTTGAAAACCTTCGGTGTTGCCAAATGGGTTGCTCTGGTGGGATGCAAAAGTAGGTGCTGCCTGTGTTTCCTCGGTCTCCAGCCCTTCATGGATGGGGCAAACCCTTTTATTTTATCCTCTCCCTCATTCCCTTCTCCCCAGTAAATACAAGGAAGGTTTTTCCATCCAGAGACGAGGAGACATCCCGGGGTCGTGCCGCTTACATCCCTTTATCCCATAGCGGGGCTTCGACTGAAGCGCCGTGTGAATAATTTAGGGGCATTTTGCATCTTTTATACCTCTGAACGTCCACTAAAAGGGGTTTTGAGATGCTGCCACCTGCGAAATAATAGAATAGAATAGAATAGAATAGAATAGAATAGAATAGAATAGAATAGAATAGAATAGAATAGAATCATTAAGGTTGGAAGTGACCTCAAGGATCATCTAGTCCAACCATCCCCCCACCACCTATTCCCCACTAAACCCTGTCCCTAAGTGCCACATCCAACCTGTCCTTAAACACCCCAGGGACGGTGACTCCCCCACCTCCCTGGGCAACCCGTTCCAATGCCCGACCACCCTTTCTGAGAAGAATTTTCTCCTCATCTCCAACCTGAACCTTCCCTGGTGCAACTTGCAGCCATTTCCCCTTGTCCTGAAAAAAAAAACACAACAAACCAACCCTTAATTTTGCGTGAGCTAAATGGGACGTGGATGGGGAGCAGGTCTTCGCCAGGGAAGCCCCCGAATGTGGGGAGGTTTAACGCATTAATTCCTTGTGTTCCCGCTGGAGGAAGGGCGTCCGCGGTGAGCGCAGCTTGGCCCCGGGCTTTCCCGTCCAGGAAGCGCTATGAAAGTGGGGAGGTTTGGGGGTTTGTGGGGGGCCGTCGGGTAAATCACTGCGGCTCACTGCTCCTGGGGGTAAACCACTGCAGCTCACCGCTCCTGGGGGTAAATCATTGCATCTCGTTGCATTGGGGGGGGAGCGAATCACTGCACCTCACTGCACCCAAGGGTGCACGCCCAACTTCTTGCCCTGCTCCAAACTGTTTCTGAGTTACTCTGTGCCCCCCCGTTCCCCACGGCCNTTTTTTTAATGGCGGCTCAGTCGCTGGCTTTTCCTCGCCACGGGGGTGTTTTGAGTCAAATCATCCCATTTTCAGACCTCTTGATCGCTTGAGGCGACAGGTTTGCGGGGAGGAGGCACGGCCTCGTTATCAGGAGCATGCCTGCGCCCCTCTGCTTTTGGATGCTCGCGGAGGACCTTTCCTTTCGGGGGCCGGCTGCATCCCGGGGCTGCGCCAGCAGCAACATGTGGGCTTTGGCAGGGCGTCTGCGTCGAGCTGCTGGAAAAGATTTTAAATTCCCAACTAATTTCTTTTCCGCCAAACAAATGAATCTTCAGAAAGGCCTTTCCTCGCAGCTGCTAAGCCATTTAATTTATCTGAGTCATTTACAATTTGTGATGGGACTGTTAATAGCCTGATGTGGGGATCAACATCACTTAGACGTGGGGGTTGGTTTCTTTTTTATGAATTTTTTTGGCCTTTCGGGTTTTAATTCCTTTCTGGATTTGCCCCCAGAGGCACAAAGCTGTGTTTGGAAAACGTCAGCTCCGTCTCCCCAGCCCCTTTGTCATGCTGGGACGGCTTGGGCTGAAAGCGCAAACCGCAGCCCACCCATGGGGACGTGCTGCCTTGCTGCTACTTAACTGCTTCAAACTACCTGTCTGTGATATGAAACATGCCGTAAAATGAATATATTCCAGATGTCCCTGCAAATTCCCCTTGCCTTCGCCATCCACCTGAAGGCAGCCGACGCGGCGAGGCTCTTCGGTCCCCGCTGCCTCGCTCGCCCGAAGGAGTGGGATGGTGGCTCATTTGGTGTTGCTGTTTTGGGGGGGTGGCCATCACTGGGCCAGGGTGATGCCTCCAGGTCTTGCTTAGAGCGGTGTGGGGTGAAGACTGCAGCTGGTGCCCGGTGAGGTCCCAGGCGGTGATCTCCTTGGGACTGGGGAAGGTGGGGTCCCCATCCTTTGGTTTGGGGGGATCTTCATTATCATAGTTGGAGGGGATCTCTCTTGCCTTGGAAGGTCTTCATTCTGGGTGTGGGGAATCTCCTTCCTTGGAGACTGGGGAATCTCCATCCTCAGAGTTTGGGGAATCTCTATCCTCAGGGTTGTGAGCATCCTTGAATTTTGGGGATCTACATCCTTTGGCTTGGAGGAATCCCCATATTTGGGGTTAGGAGGGTCTCCATCCTCGAGGCTTGGAGGTCTCCATCCTTAGGTTTTGGAGATCTCTACCCATGGAGTTGTGGGATCCCCATCCTTGTGATTTCTGGAACTCCATCCTTGAGGCTGGGGCATCTTCACTTTCAGAGTTGGTTTCCATCTTTGGGTTATGGGCATCTCCTTCCTTGGGGTTGAGGGAGGATCTTGATCCTGGGGGTTGGCAGATCTCCATCCTTGGTTGTGGGGGACCTCCGTCCTCAGAGATTCTCTCCATCCTCAGAGATACTCCATCCTCATAGTTGGAAGATCTCCATCCTTGAAGGTTCACCATCCTCAGGGTTGGAGGCTCTCCATCCATAAAGGGAGGACCTCTGTCCTCCATCCTGAATGAAGCCAGGACCCACAACCTCCTCCATAACACAACACCCACCTTGCACGGGAGCCATGATGGGTCTGGCCAGGCTCGTGCCCTTGGATGACTGCTGTTCTGGGATGATGGGAACCTGCTCCAGGAGCAGACCAGGTTCCTACCTTCTGGCCAGCGCAGCAAACATGACCTTTATTTTTTTAAAAGCTCCACAGAAAACACATTGGTGTGTGTATTTGTTGTTGGGTGGGGTATTTCCAGGAGACATGGGCAACAGTTTCTTCAGTAGTCTCTATATTAGGTCCTGGCTGGCTGGGAGGACTATAGAAAAGCTGGAATAACGTCGATGTAGAAGGCAGTGAAGTAGGTGCAAAAGCTAAAATTACTATTCATCGCTAATATGTTGCATGGCACTAATTAATTTTTAAGCAGACTCACTGGGGACCTCATTGCTAAAACATGATGTTTTCTCCTCCGGCACCATAACTGTTAACTCAAAACAAAGCAGAAGAAAGCCGGAAAGGATGAGGAACCGCAATGTCCATCAGACGGCGTCCGAGCCGCCTGCTTGGAGGGGATTTCTCTGGCAGCCGTTACGCCTGGGGGAGGTGGGGGGGAAGCTCTTTTACACCCCTCCAAGGGGGATTTTTTTGGGGGTGGGGAATCAAGTCCAGCTTCCCCGGGGTGCAGAAATGTCGCCTGAGCTATGAGCGTGCTGGGAGCGAAGGGAAAAGCTATTTTCAGCTCTGCTCTCACCTGTCTCACTTTACCCGAGCGTGGCTTTCCTGAATATTTTTAGCCGCGTTTTATTACCGGCCTTGCAAGCCTCAAACCGGGCGGATTATTGCCCTCGCGCTTGCTCGCGCCGCAGTTATTTAATTCACTCGTTGGGAGCGCTAAGAACGGACTTTCCCCAACGTTCCCATTGCCGCTGACACCTAGATCAACACCCAAATATATTTATTTGACATTTCACAAATCGTGATAGATTGGAGTATTGCTCCTGCAATGGCCAGAGCTGGAAATGCTTTGTCTTCCGTTTCTGTTTGATTATTCTTTAATCGGACACTTTTCTTGCCACCACCTATTAATTTCAGCCTTTTAAGTATCATCTTCTCCAAAAGAAGTGGAATTTAGCAAGCTTTTGCAAAAAAAGGGAAGTTTGGTGGTTTATTTCGAGCTCCCCCCCTCCCCCGCTTCCCCATTTACCTTTTTATTTAAAAATTAGAAAATTTGGTGGCTTGGGGCAAATCTCTCCCCTGTTGTTCTCCAGGGCTGATGGTACCAGGATCTGACCTGAACCAGGTCGAGCGTAGAAAATTCCAATTGCACCATTGCAATAATATTTTTTACTGTTGGAGTGAGGCTTTGCCGTGTGCCGGTAGCAACCGCGGGGTCACGAAGGGCTGCGGCAGAGGGGAGCCCGCACGCGCCCCCAGACGGGGTGATTTCTGTTTCCATATGGAAAAGGGATGTGGCATCTGGTTTCACTCCCAGCAGCTGGCAGCTTGAAGCCTGTGTTTTTTGCGTGGTGCGGAGTAAAGAGAAAATAAAGTGTCGAATTGTTTGGCATTATCAAGGATTTCGGCTCCCCAGGACTCCTGCATAAAGAGATGGAAATTTTAGCTGCTGGAGCCAAGAAACACACAGAAGTATATGAATTTATTACATTTTATCTCATTCCCCTGCAAACAGCGCTGGAAATGTCAAAAGATCATCTATTGTTTCATCGTTTAGAAAGAATTTTTGTTTTCTAGTTGTAATTTCTTTGATGCGTGGCTGTGGGGAAGGAAGAGGAATTGGAGCAGGAGATCGCAGGGCTGTGGCAGGTTGAACGTGCAGGTTTGTCTGGCCGCGCAGCTACACGCATTTAAATTTCTCACATCCCGGGTTTTTAATTTAACAAATGTAATTAAGGCTGGGGTAGGTACTCGGATTATTCATTTACTCCAGATGGAAAAAATTAAATTGAATGCAAATTCCGTAATCAGACATGAAGTTGAGGATGTCGGACGTGATGGGGAAGTGTCAGCACATTAATCGGACCGCTTTCCCTAAACAGCACCCAAATCTAAGAGCCAGGGATTATTTGAATAATTGAGGTGGCATTTGATAAGATATCTGATTGCTGATATCTCCTTAAGACGGAGCCCTAATTGTAATTCTCCATCAAGAAGGATTAATCTGCGTAACAGGGTGCGCTGGGAATAGTGTGGTGTCAGGCTGCCTCCCTTGAATTCTGGTCTTTTATCCAGGGCTGCGGTGCCCAGGGAAGGTGCCAAAGTGATTTATCGCTTCTCCTGTTACTTTATACGTGAGCCAGGAGGTTGTCAGGTAGTGCCACTCGGCCCCGGGGATCCAGGCGTCCAAGGCTGCTCAAGTCCCAGCAGTGCTGCTCATGGCCTTGAACGTCAGGTCTGTAGTTCAGAGGTACCTCCTGATGCATCGGCCATCGTCGTTTTGATGCCGCGTCCGTACTAAGGATTGCCTTTATGTCCCTTCAGGACATAATTGAACCCTTTTTTCCCCTGTAAAATGGAGACAAACTGTCCCGACTGCAGTAGAAGACCTGGGTAGAGGACCATGACTCTGTCCACAGCTCTGGTCATCTGAGGACCCAACCTTGATGCTCTTGGAAAGCTGTTGGGGGTCAGTGGACATTGACTCCCAACTCAACCTTGGCTGGGGTAGCAAGAGGAGTTTCCACTTGATCTGGCAGCAGACACTTGGTCGTAATCATAGAAAGCTTTTCTCGCATTTCCAAAGCAGCTGTGCATTCCCGTAGGAGAAACAAACATTTCTGTAGAGTCCTTTTCACTGCCAGCACCATTTGTTCCTCTTGAAACCAGGCATGACAGGGTGGGGAGATGGGGATGGACGTTGCATCTTGAATCCCACACCTCGGGTGATACTAGAAAGTCTTTAAAGTGGTGAAAATGCCAATTTAAAAAAAAAAAATTAAAATCTATCCTTGTCGAAGATCCAGACTTGTAAACAAATCATCATTGTGGTCTTTCTTTTTCACCTCCTCTATCTAGCAGCGAATGAAAAAAGAAAAGGGAAAAAGAGATGAAAGACCGCAAAGGGATAAAGCTTGAAAGATTTTTTTTTTCCTTTTGAGAGAGCGTGAATATTTTGAAACAAAATGTAAATTAATACAAGGAAAAAAAATGTGTTGGGGAGAAAATATTCATGAGCCCTACTGCAATCATTGGGTTGGCCAGCAGTAAAGAGCACAGATTATCTTTCTCCTGTCTCTAACGTAAAGCCAAATGCGGAGATTTCTTCTTTCTTCTTTTTGTCCTACCATCCCACCTCCTCCTGTGGCTATGTGCCACTTCTGCGGAATGGGTGCATGAACCATTTCGGTGACATGATTTTAGCCAAGCTCTGAGCGGGGCATTTGCAACCAGAAAGGCACGATTTCCCCTCAAAAAAACCCCAACTTAAATCACTTGAGATAAGTTGGGTGTTATCTTAAGGTTGCAAATTGCTTGTTTGCTCCTCCAGCTGGAGCTGTTAATTCAGAACAATTAACGTGCCGTTTAAAACGGAGACGAAGCATATGGAGGCGGTTCCAGGGAAAAGAGCCTGTTTAGGATGGAGACCCCCAACAACCCAATGGATAACTCCAGTTTCTCTGTCTTTTGAGATATCTGGGAGGCGTTGTGGGGAGTGGCATGAATACCAGGGAGTTTATCCCCCCCAAACCCCCTGTTGAACGCTAAGTTGAGTGATGCTCAAAGCAAAAGCCAACTGGGTCTGGAGACCCAGCTAGAAATAAAGCACTGGTGTTCATCGCTGGGATGAACTCATCATTGTGAGAGTGCTGTGGCCACCCTGTCCATCCTTAAAATGTTTCCTCTTAGTGAGGAAATAATGAATCTTAAAGGAAATCATAAACTTACGGGTAGTTTTTTTTGACGAGCCACCTTTGGGGTACCGCAAAACACCATTCTGGCTCCATCCTTTAAGCCTTTTTGCAGCATCCTTTAAGGTACCTGCCATCTGTTTTCTCAGGCTGCCTTTTTTTTGTTGATACAAATGAAGAACAGAAGCCTAAATCTGGACATAAACCCCAAAACACTCCGGCGGTGGGTGAGCTCAACTTGCTTAAAATATTTCTGGGCCAAGGAGCAAAGAGGTGAGCTCCTTGCTTTTGTGCAAGCACATAGAATCATAGAATCATTAAGGTTGGAAGAGACCTCAAGGATCATCTAGTCCAACCGTCCCCCTACCACCTACTCCCCACTAAACCATGTCCCTAAGTGCCACATCCAACCTGTCCTTAAACACCCCCAGGGATGGGGACTCCCCCACCTCCCTGGGCAACCTGTTCCAATGCCCGACTACCCTTTCCAAGGAGAAATTTCTCCTCATCTCCAACCTGAACCTCCCCTGGTGCAACTTGCAGCCGTTCCCCCTTGTCCTGTCACTGGTTATCTGCGAGAAGAGGCCGAATCCCAGCTCACCACAACTTCCTTTCAGGGAGTTGTAGAGAATGATCAGGTCT
>VWZZ01004982.1:32422-46893 GCA_013399095.1 Psophia crepitans | reverse complement strand
CCCAGCCTGTAGCGCTGCCTGGGGTTGTTGTGGCCAAAGTGCAGGAGTCGGCACTTTGCCACATTGAACCTCATCCCACTGGCCTCTGCCCATTTTATGGGATGTGGTATAAAATACTGTGGCGGTGGAATATGTTGCATTTTTGCATTTTGTCCATCATCCTTCCTTCCATGCCTCCGTGCATCCTTGCGTCCGCGCATCCTTGCATCCATTCATCCATATGTCCATCATTTTTGGTCACGTCCCTCTGACCGTAATTGCCCACAAATTTTATTAAAAGCACCCAAGAATTTCTTTTTCACGTGAAAAAAAAAGAACAACCCACAAATCCAAATATTTTCCCTTGAGCCTTTATAGGTCTCGGCGTCGCCCAACAGGCAGCAGCTTTTCGCATTCCTCCCCCAAATGATGGGAAAATGTGTTTTTCCTCCCCAAAGCTGGCCTTAGGATTTCGGTTTTGGGGAGCCCTGCAGCATGAGCCCCTGAAACCTGCAGCCACCTGAGCTGTGAAAGCCAAGCAGGTCGTCTTTAAGAGCTTTTTCTGCAAACCCTTTCCCGTTATTCCCCCATCCGAGGATGGATGGAGGCAGCATCGGCGAATCTGAATAACTAATCAGAGTCCTCATTAACCCCCCGCCGAGATGCTCAAACATTCACTTTGCTGTTTGTGAAGCAGAAAAAAAAAAAAGAAGGAAAAGGAAAAAAAAACCCAACCAACCACCCAACCCCACAACCCACCCTGCATTAAAATTGATGTGTTATTAATCCCACTGTTCCAGACCTCATGGGTCCTGAATTCTCCTCCGTCTCGCCCAAGGCCAAGCAGTATGGTGCCGCTTCTGCGGGGCACTTCGGCTTTCCATTATTTATCGGCGCGGTGTAGCGAGGCCGCTTTTGTTCCCCCGGCCCAGATGTGCACACATGTGCGTGCCCTTTGGATACCTCTTTTCACTCTCGCCGAGCAAGGATGGGGTTTAACTCGCAGGGCTGGGGAGGGAGAACGATGGAACTACCCTATTGCTCTTTGCGCCTTTGAGCATCCCCAACATCCAGCCCCAGCCCTTGGAGGTTGGAGGTGCTACAGAAATTGCGCTGTGGAGGGGAACCCCCCCCCCCAAATCAAAGGTTTTTATTTCAACAGTCCTCGTGGCAGATGGCAGTGGGTATCGCCGAAGCGCTCGGAGAGTCGCGATCACCCCTCGGAGCTTCTTAAAGAGTTAAACTGAAATTTGAGCTTTTATTTCTGCCTTCAGACTATTTTTCACTCGTAGAGGGTTGGTTTGGTTGTCCCCATGAGTGTTGAGTTTGGGGCCGGTACAGCTTGCAGTGGAGTCCCAGGCGTTGTGCGGGGTATTAAAATAATTCAGCAAAACCCAGCAGAGCTATTAGACATTTCACCATTCGTTCTTTCCACTTAAGTCAGAGGAGCCGGCATTAAATTTATTAAAAAATTATCATCACAATTAAAAGAGCATTGATATGATGAGGCTGAAAGCGTCATGATCTACTCACACTGGAAACAAGACGCTAGCAAAAGCCTTCTTGCTTTAAAATCCTAGACTTTTGTGCAAAAAATGGTAGGTTTTGTTTTGCTAAATGCCAGCTTTATTAGGATTCCCTTACACTTCATTGAATCTTTATTAACGGGGATGCCCTTGGCTTTCTGCAGCCTGGGTGCAGGCTGAGATCCCACGATGCTGGGTTCCCATGTCTACCATTGGATGTTATTCCGGTCAAGTAGATCAGGATTTTGGACAATTTTAGGGATCGATTAGGGCATTTTTGGGGATTTATGAGGGCATTTCAGGGCATTGATGGTTTGTCATAAATGCAGCTCCTCCATGCAACCATGAGTGCCTGGGACACCATGTGTCTTGTTGGCTTGCGTTGCCCGTGGTGGAGCATCTTGAAGGAGGCATCTTCTCTGTTCCCTTCAGGGACTTCAAAGGCCTCTGCTAAACTTCAAAGAAAGCCTTTTGAAGTCGCTAAAAGTGTGCACTGACTCAAAAAGACTTATCTCCCTCTGCAAGGATGTTCAGGGAGATGTCCCTGGTGGGATTGGCTCTTGGTGCTCTTCGAGATGGGGACAAAAATGGCATCTTTTGTGCAGAAGCTGCACAAGCCCATATTTTTGTCTACATGCATACAGCATCCAAGACCTCAGCTGATCACCTCCAGGGATGAAAATCAGTCTACCAGAGCTCTTTTAGCACTGGCAGAGTCTTATTTATCTGTTCCTTTTCCTCCACTCCTCATGTTTTGTTCACATGGCGAGCCCAGATGACAAAAGTCTCTCCCATGAGAGGGACAGAAGTCTTTACAGGGATGAAGGACTGCTGCCAAACGTGAGCTTTTTTGTCACATTGGCAGGACAGATCCAATGTAAATCATGTCCCAGGTTCTCGATGTGTTTTTGGCATCAGCCTGTGCATGCCCTTCCAAGGCACGAGCCCATAGGTGGGTTTTTTTGTTCCTGATCATAAATATCTGTAAGGATATTTCAGCTGCTGCTGAGCTGGAAGAGTTTTGGACTCAAGCACCTTCTCAGAATTTAGCATACCCCAGATAAGGTCTCTAAACCTCTTGGCAGAACCTACACTTGCCCCAGAAGTCAAGGGGCATCTTGACCTTTCACTCCTTTCACCAAGTTTTCCGTCTTTGGGGGTTTCTGCCCCATTTTGCCCTGAAATCACCCAGTTGCTTCCATATTTCTCCTTGGAAAATGGCCTTGATGACATCCAGGTTTCCAGAAATGGCACTTCCCATTGAAGCTTCCCCATATACCTCTGTCCTTTGGACCTGTACTGGCTGCGGTGACGGCTACAGACTGCGAGAGCACAGAAGTGTGAGCATTGTTACTGCAAGGCGTTTGGGATGGAGATATAACCAGGGGAAACAGTTCTCATGGATCTCCCATACGGCCTCACCATGCAAGGCATAGCTCTCTGCAGGTGACATATGGCAGGATACATCCGTCAGAGTGCCTCAGAGATCTGAGGAGCTCGCTGGAGATGGTGTGCATCATGGTAGATGTATCAGATGTATATTGGGGATCTGAGGAGCTCTTTGGAGGTGGTGTGCATCATGGTAGATGTATCAGATGTATATTGGGGATCTGAGGAGCTCTTTGGAGGTGGTGTGCATCATGGTAGATGTATCAGATGTATATTGGGGATCTGAGGAGCTCTTTGGAGGTGGTGTGCATCATGGTAGATGTATCAGATGCATATTGGGGATCTGAGGAGGTCTCTAGAGGCAAGGTATACCCATGTGTGTATATCAGATGTACGTTGGAATTTGAGCAGCTCAGCAGATCAAGGTATGTATGTGTATATTTATATATATATACATACTCTAGACATATATCAGCAATCTGAGGAGCTCTGTACCAGGTTATATGTATCAAGGTAGATATATCAGATGTATATTGAAGATCTCAGGAGCTCTCTAGAGGTGATGTATATCTTGGTAGACGTATTAGATACATAATGGAGATTTGAGGAGCTCCAGTCTTGCGATATATGTATGTCAGATGTATATTGGTGAGGAGCTGTCTAGAGGTGATTTATATCAAGGTGGCTATCTCAGATGTATACTGAAGATCTGAGGAGCTCGACAGAGATTATGTATATCAAGGGACATATATCAGACATATATTGGAGATTTGAGGGGCTTTCTACCAGGTGATATACATCAAGGTAGATATATCAGACAGATATCGGAGATCTTGGGGGATGTTTATCACCCAAGACAGAGGTAATATCTGGAGGTGATGTATAGCAAGGGACATTTATCAGATGTATCTGAGAGGCTTGCTGGAGGCAATGTATATTCAGAGTTCTGGCGAATTTTCTCTTATATTCCTTTTTTTACCAGTCAAACAGAAAACACCCCGTGCCCATGCTGATCCTCGCTCAGCTCATCTTCATTTATCCACTTGCTGTGCTTAGATGGGTCTAGAAATCCCAACCTCAGCCTCTGTAAAGGCCAGATCCTTGGTAGATGAGGCATCATCTCCAACATCTGTGTGGACTTTTCCTTACTAAATAATGGCTTGGAGCTCCCCTGGTTTTGAGCTAATGGCTCCTCCTTAGTTCCTGCCATCTGAGCCCAAGTGTAAAAGAACTTTTACACTCAAGCGAAGATTGTAATTAAGCAGGGAGGTGGCAACAGCCGGCGTGAAATGTGGGCACGGGCAGTGGCAATGCTGCTTCATTGCTTTTTTTCCCCTTTTTCCTCCTTCTCAGACCCAGATTGTATGGCTAACCCTCAGTGAGATCCCGTGCCAGAGATTCGCCGCCCTCCAGGAGCCGAAAAGGAGGGGACGGGACTGCATTTCTCTTCATCCTTTGTGGACAGACCGGCAACGAGCACGCCTTCAATTCCTGGACACACCTCGGTTTGACTTTTAAAAATCTGATTTATTTTCTGTCTTTCCTTGGAGATGTTCAAACTTTCCTGGGCAAAACCCTCAGGGGCTGTTCTAGCTCAGCCATCACCCCTGCTTTCCCCTCCACGGGGATATTCCCACCTAAGTTTTCCTTGATTCCTCCTATTTTCCCCGCTACCCTGCAAAAAAAATGTTCATTAAGAACGGACTCGCCCACCACGGCTTCGTGGCGCAGAAAGCTCCATCCCCTGCTTAATATTTCGCCTTCTCAGTTCGTCGCTTTCTTTCCACATTCCAATATTTCATCCTTTGCTTTCCCAGGTTGTGATCCCTACCCAGAAAAATCTTGTTTTCGGGACGGCGGGAGGACGCTTGCAGGGCAGCGGCTCCCCGTGCACCCCCCAAACGGTAAGGCTGCTTCGCTTTGTATTAATTAGGCAGTTATATATATTAATTGCACAACTGTATGTATTAATCGAGCGGGATGTGGTGAGTCATGACATTGGTGGGGCTTTATTTGGGGGAATTTCTGCTGGTTTTTGGTACTCTCAAGTTATATCATCCCTTCCCTAAATGCAGTAAGCGTTTAGGGGGGAATTAGACTTTTTTTGTGTGTTTTTCTTTGTTTTTTCTAGAAATCAGGCTGTGCAGGGAATCTTGCTCAAGTATTGAAAACATGTTTTTATGAGCCCTACAAGCCACGGCCAGCCTGGAGGAAAAAACAGAGATCGAGTTTTGCAAAAATACCCTGAAATATGGGCTGCTCTCACTGCAAAATTTTGGCACATCAGTAGGATGCGGAGAAATGGTCACCAGCTAAAAATAACTGAAACGCGGAGCTTAAAATAAGACGGCCGTGAAACCAAGGGTCTCGCAGTCCTTTAGTCAACCCCGGTCGCTAAAATTAGGGCTTGACAGTGTGACAAATGTGCTTGGTTTGTGCCAAAACCGTAGGCACCCGGCAGGTGACAAAAAAAATAAAACCCCCTTGGCTGCAACTTTCCTCCTAAAGGAGCAAGGAGAAACCTTTGATCACTGCAAGTGGAGATGCCGCCTTCGATTTGTGCAAATGTCCTGAAAAAGTGCCTGATTTCTTCCTAAACAAGTGGCATTTGGGGTGTGGGCATCTTAGGGGAAAACCCAGAAGCTTCATTCGGTCCATGGTTCAGCAGAGCATCATTTCTTTGAGTCTTTTGGAGTCTTGCCTCCTCCTCCTCCTTTTAATAAAGAGCAGCCAATAACACCAGGATTATTTCCCCCAGGCTGCCCTTTCAGCCCTCAATCTTGCCGGTGACCTTCCCTCAATCAAAAAAAACCACCCCAGGATTAGATATGTGATGAAGCAGCTGAATTTCTCATTAGTCTGATTTTGCCCCCTTTCTAATGAAGATTCGGGTTGGGTTCACTTTGAAATGACATCACTGGTGGGTTTGTGAGGGCTTGGGGTCACCACAAGGACCTCTTTCTGGGGAGGTCCTCCTCGCCTTGATGCCCAAAATCAGTATTTTGATGTGAGCTGCCTAGTGCTTGCGTGGAAGGGCTTGCTGCCCTGCAAGGTGTTTTGGGCACATTGGGTTGTTCTCCTTGGAGGAAATTGAGACCATGGAGGACATGAGCATGTGTCTGTGGGGGCCACAAGCACAGCCTGCCCTGGAAGACATCTCCAGCAAGAAGACCAAACCCAACCTAGTCAGCGTATTGTGCCAATGAGGTCCAGACACCTCACTCTAAAGGCACAGAAAGGTGTGATGATGGGTGTCCACCTAATCACCTTCTGGAACAGAAGGTTGGCACTCCTCTAAGTGGTTAAGCATAGAAATTATCTATCTCAGAAGACATCTTCTGAGAAATAACTTGGTTCCCATTGGCCTTTCTCACCTCGTATGTGAGCTTTTTCAGGCCCCAAACCATTTCATCTTTCTTCTTCTGGAAGCCCGTACAGCCAGGCCGTACCTTTTATCACTGTGCAAAAAAAAAGTTGCAAAAAAATTTGGCACGTGCGTTTCACAACATAAACCCTTCCCAGTGCCTTTTTTTGTCCCAAATTTCCTCACTGTGTTGAGGTCACACCAGGCTGAACACCTCTTAGGGTCTACCGTTCAGAATAAACGGAGAAGACAGTGTAATTAAGTGCAATTAGAGGAGTTCAAACCTATTTGTAACTCCCTAGTTAGCTGGAGCTTGTATAAATCACTGTGTCACATCTCAAACCTCTCTTTTGTCGTTGAGGCTGGAAATATGGCAAAAAAATTGCTTTCAAATGGGCAAATGAACGTTGCTTAAATTGAGGCAATTAATCTAGCGGCTCACGTGGCAATCTTTGGTGTCTTGGCTCAGGGCTCGGATGGGGACAACTCTCTGCCGATCCTGGGAAGCCTGGCATGCCTCAAGGAAAACCTCATTTTTGTCTTCCCATTCGTGGAGCCATTTCTCATGGGGAATTTTGCGTTTTAAAAGGAAATTCAGGGGGGAGGTAAGAGCAGGGGGAGCCCGAGAGCTGCAAGAGAGGGATGCGAAGCAGAAACTCGTTGAGTTGGGAGCTCTGATTTATCTGCCATATGGGAAAGAGGAAAACAGCCGGCTCCAGAGGGATTTCTTTCCCTCTCCCGAAGGGAAAATTTGCAAGCGTGTTAGCAGGATATAGCAAGAAACAAGGCAGATTTAAGGGAGGAGAGGGTTTTATTAGGTATGCTGTAGGATTGCTGTGTTTCTGGGGCTTTCCCATGGGTGGGGAGATCTTTGCGTGCTCCTCTGCACATTTCACCCATGTTTCTGTAATTGGGTTAGGTCTACTGGTTCTAGCCCAACTCCTGCAAGCCCACCAAAAAGCAGGTTTCTATTTGTGGTTTCCCTGGCACCATTACTCATGCAGGCGTTGGGAGATTTGAATGAATCCCAGAAGCCCAAAGCCCAAAGATGGGCTTTGATTTGCAAAATAATTGCCCCAAAAAGGCATTATTAAAAATTTCATTGCTGTTCCTGGGGTGTCGATGGGCCACAGCGATTGTTGCAAAAAGCCTTTGCATAGTTTTTGGTGGGATCTTTGCTGGAATTGTTGGCACGCGTCTACGTTGAGGTTGCGGGTGGGTTTTGCACTGGCATTGGCCTGATTTTCACTTGTGCTGGCTGTGAAATTGGTGAAGGACTGCAGTTACCAGTTTGGGATGGAAAAATGGGTCTGATGGTGAAATTTTTGCCGAGGAAGACTGTATTTGAGCATGTTCCTTCTTGGCTGCCCATTCTTGAAGCAACAGCTCTGATGTCATGTTAGCTGGTGGCACAGAGGACATGCAAAACCCCCAGATCTCCCATTTTCCCAGCACCTTGTTCATCTCAGACTCATACTTAAGCCTCTTCTTCCACCCCATCTCTCCAAAACTCATTGCCCTTGGTCACTGTCATCTCCTTTGTCCTCCAAGAAGCTCCTCTGAACCTGGCTGGGACCCTGGGGGTAGGACCTTCCTGTGGCAGGACTGGCATGGGATTGAGATTTGGTGTTCGCGTGATGGAAATGTGGATGTGTAGCCTGTCCTTTCTCGTGGGATTAGCAGGTTGTGATGGAAAACAAAGAGTGCAAGGCAAGGTTTGAAAGCGTCGGGCAAGATTTCGATGATAAATTATTCACAGTTAATTGCTCGCAGCGGAGAACGGTTGGAAAATTAATCGGCTCCCTAATTTTTTCAAGCCCTCTTAAGGCGATCAGAAACTTTTCCTGGACAATTTGTGTCCGGCAAGAGGAAGTTTGCACATTTTTTGGGTTCCTCAGCTTCGTTTCACTTCAAAGCTTTTCAATTTGCCCTCAAAGAAAATTCACAATTTGCTCTTTTGGGAACTTTTGTTGGGCCGGGGGCTGGATTGCACAAACTGCAAGTATTTTCAGGTTACTTTGAAGAACCTTCTTTGATGTATCCCTGCACCAGTTTGTTTTGGAAGGTGCTTTAATGGTCTCCCTCTATAAAAATAACACTTTAAAATGTATGTAGGTATCTCAGCTCTCCACTTAAAAAAAAAAAGAACAAAGTTGTTTAATGCTGCTGTTCAAGGTACATTAACCTTGTCTACTAAAGCTCTGACTGGCTCTTGCAGGTTTTATTCTTGTGTTTATGTTGCAGAGATATCCCTGGAGCCTCTCAGGGATGGGTATCTTCGGAGAGGAGAGAAATATTTAGTGGTAATTGTTGTTCTCATCGGAAATTCACTGTAGCAGCTCCCCCCCTTCCCATGGAGCCAGAGTTGGGAGGAGGATTTGCAAATATTCAGTAAAGAAATGCAAAGATTCAATAAATAAATGCAAATATTCAATAAATAAATGCTGTTTTCCCCCATGCCCGAGGGAGACGTCCCATCCAATGACAAACCAAACTTGGCAAGAGTTTTTTGCCGTTGTCCGACAAGGCGTTTCCCTCTCCATTTTACCCCAGTGCTCATGCATCAGCCAAGAGCTTTTTTTAAGAGAAAAATAGAAAAGGGGTTTGCTCTGGTCCAGGGTTTATCCCGCAGAAATATCGAGTCTCCATCTGCTTTAGCCCATGGTTGTAGCAGAAGCACAGACTCAATTTGTCCTTTTTTATTGAGAGGTAACTCAATGATTGGAGGCCAGGAAGGCCATGAAGGTCAGCATTTAGGGAAGCAGCATCTTGACCAAGAGCAAAGGATGTTCCCAGTGCAAAAACCCTCCTGGGTTTGCAAAGAGGAAATTTGGCTACCAAATATTCCTGCAAGAATTAATAATAATTGGTGGTCCAGTGGTATTTCTGGCACTGTCATTCCTGATATCCTCAGATGAGGCATCGGTTGGAAGCAACCTCGAATGGGAGAAAAGACTGACGATGAGCGGTGTCTTGAAAAACAGGATTTTTTTCCCTATTTTTGACCATTTAATAGCATCCAGTGTGTTTTTAGTGAGCGTAAGATGGTGTAAGCTGGTAAAACTTCACCAACTTGGGCTGGTGGGGGGTGTCCCTGGCCCTGGCAGGGGGCCTGGAACTAGATGATCTCAGAGGTCCCTTCCAACCCAAACCGTTCGACGATTCTATGAAAAACAAGCAAAAAGGGTGAAGGTTGGTGGATAGAAATGAGACATTTAAGAGCGAGAGGGTCGCTCTCAATTCACTTTATGGTCGACGAAGAGTCGGCATCACCCGCCGAGGGCGAACCTGTCCTCGCTCACGGTTCAGAGCGAGATCTATCGTCCTCTGGAGGTGCCTCTTCCTTCCCCCTCAGCTATATTTCTTCATTTTACCTTCGATATATGCATATAATGAATGCATATATCATAAACTGCAGCATGTACAAGCCCTCTGCGAAGACGGTGGCGTAAAAAACTCGCAGCCCGTTGCGGAGGGAGCGTGACTAACGCGGCGTCATTGCAAATCCCAAAGCATCCCCTCTTAAAAAAAAAAAAAAACCCACCACCAAACCCTTTAGAAAAGGCAATCTTCCCTTAATACAGAAAAATGCTTTCCCATGGCCGGAAAAACATCCTCCAGTATCTCTAATAATTTGGAAATTTTGGGTAGAGAAGAGGAAATGCCCAAAAAGCTGATTTTCTGGTTTCTCACGTTGAATCCTCCGTCATCAGTTGCGTGGTTTGCTCTGGGGAGGGGGAGAAGCCGCTGAAGGAGCTAGAAAGAACAATCCCCCTTTTCCCACGGACGCGTAAACAAGAGTTGCACCTTGCAAAGCATCATCCGCTGAAAATTATAACATGGAGTCACAAAGTAATATATATATATATTTTTTTTTTTTTTTTTGCATTCAGCTCCACTTCTAATATGGTTTTATGGCTGTTTTATTAATCAAGGAGGTCATATTCACCTGGGGGGTGGTGGATGACTGCAGTACTTAGATATTTAAAATGTTTTAAGGCATCGGTGACCGCGCTGGGGGAAAAAAAAATAAAAAAAAATCAACTTCTCAACTTAGGCTTTAATTATTTTTATTTGAAAGAGGAGGTAATACATCGCCGGCAACAACGACAACAACAAAAAAGCAGCTTATAAATCTGTGACTCGTTTAGGTAGGCGCAAGCTCTTCGGGAAATACATTTCCAACTTAATGGCAGTATTTCAGCGATAGCTGGAATAATTTTATTTCATAAAGAAATTTAGGGTACCGTGATCTCAGGTCACTGCCAAAACCTAAAGTACTGCCGCTGCCGGAAATGTAAGAGCCTTTACGGGTTTTATTGCTCACCATTTCTTCCCTCCGCGCAAACGCCCCGGGAATTGGCTGCAATTCCAGCCCTCCTTAACCCCCAGCCTCTCCAAATTCACACTTTGCCCAAGATTTGATCGTTGCCTTGAGCTGATCTGCGAGGGGTTGGCGGCGGTTTGGCGATGCGATGCTCCGTTCGACGTCTGGATGCCCATGGTCAAGAGCTCGGGCGGCTAAATTGGTTTAAGGGGTGGAGGGGGGGAAAGAAAGAAGAGAGGATTAATACCTAAAATAAAAATATATAAAAATAAGAAAGGATTAATGCATAAAATAGCAGCTTTTGACCCTTCGCTGCGTTTGGCTGCCGATAAATCCGTGGGGCTGACGGCTTTGCGCTGTTATCCCCAGATTCACGGCCGGGGGGTCCCACGTGGAGCACCCATCCGGCTCCTCCTGCGGGCGCCAGGCGCTTCCCCGGATATTTACGGCACCCGAGTGCATTTGTTTCCCCCAAGATAAATATACCGCTGTCGGCAACAGCTGTCTCTCATTTTTATCTTTTTTTTTTTTTAAATAATTTGGCTATAAGTCCTATTCTCTGAACAAATCAACGCCCACAAAGCCTTAACAAACAGCCTGGGTTTCGCAGGTTAGATGGTGTTTGGCAATTAAATTGGGCTCCGGACTGCCACCTTCTGGGAATGCATTTGGCCAAAAAAGCTCGCACCTCACAATAAATCGCTGCGCACTAGAGGTAGGCTCACTCCTGCCCTGAACAATAGATGCCAAGCAGGGGTTTTTTTTTTCCCCCAAAATAGCAATCTGATGGGTTTTTTTAGCTTCTAGATGTCTAGACCATCACGGTGCTGAATGCTGCTTTTCTCCAGCTGCAGCTACTTCTGGTGGGGAGATTTCCCTTTGGTGTTACCCCTTGAGGACGTGTAGCTGCGAGCCGAGTTTTGACATAGGGCACCGAAGATTTTAAGCCGCGAGTTCGCTCAGGAGCGGATAATTTTGCCTCCTGCTATTTTGCTGTTTGGGGAAAGAAGATGAAAAGCATCTTTTTAATCCCATAAATGCAATATCCTCCCTGCAAGAGGTCTGCGGCATGCAAGGACCCCAGGCTGCATCCCAGTGCACAGGATTTTGGGTGTGTTCAATCCATGGTGCATCCATACTAGTGTAAAGTAAAAAAAATATATATATAGTTAATTTGTTCATGCAAAATAATAAGAGTGGTTGACTCTCCTCCCATGCAGACATCGCTTGACTTTCCGTGTGGGCTCCGTGCATCTATTCTCTTGGTGCCTGGTAGTGTCTGTAAAGCCCTAAGCATCATGGAGAAGACCAGAATATTGTGAATCTTCCCCCAAACAACTGTGGACCTCATGGAAGAGACCAGAATATTACGAATCTTCCCCCAAACAACTGTAGACCTCATGGAGAAGACCAGAATATTGCAGATCTTTCCCCAAACAACTATGGAGACTGATCCAAAGACCCCAAATGCATCTTGGGTTTTACTGAGCTCATCATTATCCCTGTTCCTCTGCCTTGTGAGAGAGCGTTTCTTCCTGCTTGTCACCATTTCATGGCAAACGTGATGCTGATGCTGTTCTTTGGCAGATACCTTCACAATAGCAGACTACATAACTTTCTGCATTTCTTCATGGGATGGTGCTCTGACTCTTTTCCAGATGAGAAGCCAATGGGGAACCCAACGCAGTCATGGGCGAACCCTTCAAGAGATGTCATCTCATACAAAAAAGCATTTTTGGAGGCTCTGGGGAGATTTTGCCAGGTGGCTTTGGGTTGGCTCAATACGGAGCTCAGAGTCTCAGAGAGGAACTAGAACACGGGTTTCTTTAAGTATTTCTTTTTTAGTATTTAAGCAAGATTATTGGCTTTCCTTCTGAAACAACTGGGAAGCTGCAGTGAAATAATAGGACAGGGGGCATTTTGGGGCAAAGAGCTAATTTTTGTTTACCCTCTGCCACCAGGTCTACCCTTCCCCAAGGCATCCAGCAAAGGACTCTACAAATTTGCCCCTTCCCGGTGTCCCTCTTCTTTCTCCATCACCTTGGGACCTGAAGATATCAAAGAGCCTATTTTCCCCCCACATAACTATGCATTTACAGAAAGCAGAGCAACTTCCAGAGAGGCTGAGGACGGCATGTCTCACTCAGACTGCCTCCTGGCCTCAAGGATGTCCGTATGGGATGTGCAAAATGAGGATTTACTCCTTGGTTCAAATCAAACAAGGATTTGAACCCTCTTTCCTGATTTCTGTGCCGTGGTGTCTGTCAATGCAACATAGGAGTCAACTGGGTTGATCAATGCATCGTAGGAGTCAACTGGGTTGGTCAACTCAGTGTAAGGGTTAACTGTGTCAGTCAACTCAACATTGGGTACTCAATGTCCCTTCTCAGTTGAGCACGCAATGCTTGGGGATGTGACTCCGTGGTGGCCAAAGGCAAAGAAACACATCATGTGGGCTTTTTTTTTTAAGAGCGTAATTTCAGAAAATGGAAAGTTTTGCATTTATGACTTGTCTTCCTGTTTCCAAAAAGGAGGAATAACTGGAAATGGGATGAAAATCCCCGTTTAGGCACTCTGGTTATAGGCATAAAGGGTGGAACGAAAGTGCTGTGGATGCACCAGGGTTCACAAGAGGGAAATAATGAGGTTCACCGATGGCAGCCATCATCTCCAAGAGCTCTGCCCTTGCCTGGCTGCTCTCCAGGGCAGATCTCCTTGCCAGTGACCCTCTTCGCTTCAGCCCTAGTGAATTCCTTATCCAAAATCATGAATCTCAAATAATCATCAAATTATCATAAGGGTCATCAAATCATCTTTGGTTTCTTCCAGGGACTGCATGGTGGAGTGCTGTGCTGGGTGGCCCATGAGCACCTCTCCTTTCTGTCCCTTTTTTTTTTTTTTCCTTTGGAAGGGATGTTTTCTAGCGGGGATCCCCCTTAATCCAGCAACATTTCTCCCACAGGTTCTCGATGTGACTCCCACCCAGGATGCACCATGTCTCCCCGGCACCGGCTCTGACGATGATGGCCACCCAGACGGTGCCCCCTCCTCCCTACCAAGACACTCCACAGGTTAGTGTCCACCAGCACCCATGGGCTCCTCCAGACCCCCAGTGACCCTCAACTCCTGCATCAGTTACCCTCCCTTGCTAAATAATGACGGTGACAAAGTATTTCACCCCAAAACATTCATTTTGGAGACTGGCAAAAACTAAAACCCTTCTTGATGCAATCTCCAGGACTGAACGGTTTTAGGACAAACTTGGGGTTTCATCTCCACTTTCTGGCTTATTTTGGGGTCATGGGATCTTCCTGGAAAGCCGACGCGGTGGCGTGTTTGCAGCGAGGAGGTTAACAAGCTGGAAAGACGCAACGTCTGGCTAAACTGGGACAGGTTTATCCCTAGGAACAACCTTTTGATTTATTTTTATGGCGGTTTTTTGGCAACCCGTGGCGGAGGGGGGAAAAAAGACTTGACCTACAGTGTTGCTCTGAGGGGTCGAATAACTTTTCCAAGCATCGTTACGGAGTTAAATTATTATAAGAAGAGGACTTTTGTCCAAGAGAAACTCTACTGGAGCCCCCCAGTGAGCTGGATGTGAGGGTTGAGATTGGATTTCGGAGACTGTCCCACACCTCAAAGCCAACCCTGAGATTTTGGGGGGGGGGGCAAATCCACATCATAGTTCCACTTTCCCAGCTGCAGTGACCAAATGGGAATGATCCGGCTCGAGCGCTGAACTGGTTCTGCATTCCAAGCAGTTTGCTTTTTTTTGGGGGGTTCTTACAGGAAATTTTGAGGTTTTCCCCCATTTGCTGCAAATCTTGGCTGCAAAAGCAGAAAATTCTCCCCTACCGGGGGGGGAACCCCCCCCCCCGAGCCTGTT